>KK900364.1:92730-113571 GCA_000696445.1 Aquilaria agallochum | reverse complement strand
ATTCTCATTGGCTTGAGAATATCGCATAGTTTGGGCTATAACCATGTCACGTTTATTTCTTGTAAGCATGAGATGCATGTTTTATATTTGTATGTGATGCATGTATAAGACAACCGGAGATAACAAATTGGTGAGATCAAAAGAAAAATCCCTCAAACAAATATTAAGTCATTAAATGTGATGCCTTCCAAATGTTGGCACTCGTCAAGACTTTGATCAACATTAGGTGGGTTTGCCAAAGCAAAGCACCTATGTTCATCTTGGTAAGGCGCGATGGGATAATAGTGATATCCAAATTGCTAACTTTGGGTCCGACTTAACTAAGTCATCCTAATAGGATTAGGGACTTAGAGGCATAGAGTTGGGCTTAAGTTCATGAGATGAGCTTGGACAAGTGTTGTTCACCCAACTATCCAAGAGTTGCATAAGATGCAATTGGCAAGGAGTTGCCTACCTAAATAGCTGTAACTTGAGAGAAAAGCCAAAGCTGACTCAGGTTGTGGTCAAATATGGATCTTGGCCCACTAGAATACCTTAGCACAGAGGTGTTCCGAAATAATATTGAGGGTTATTATTTTGAGGAAAATAGTAGGAGTATCATTTAATAAAAGTCCTTATTAAATGAATTAAAATACATGACTCTCACACTGCATATTTACTATTATAGATAGCCATGGCACAAAACACATTGACACTTTCGTTAGCCATGGCATAAAACACATTGACACTTTCGTTGCGATCTATCCTTGAGAAGGAAAAACTGAATGGGACCAACTTTCTCAATTGGTACCGAAACTTAAGGATAGTCCTCAAGCAAGAGAGAAAGGCTTTTATCCTAGAGCAGCCCATTCTGAAAGAGCCTGCTGCCATGGCTCCAAGAGCTGAAAGGGATGCTCACAAGAGGCATTCTGATGATCCTTTGGATGTTGCATGCCTCATGATTATTATCGTGGAATCTGAGCTTCAGAAGCAACATGAGAACATGGGGGCGTTCGATATGATCGAACATCTTAAAATGCCTTTCCAATAGCGAGGTAGGCATGAGAGGTTTGAGACCTCTAAGGCATTGTTTCAGTCCAAGATGTCTGAGGGAAGTCCCGTGGGTCCTCATGTGCTCAAGATGATTAGGTACATTGAGAATCTTGAAAGTTTGGGATTTGCTCTTCAGAAAGAGTTGGCTGTTGATGTAGTCTTGCAATCGTTGCTTGAAAGCTACTGTCAGTTCATCATGAACTATAACATGAATGACCTTGACAAGTCCCTCCCTGAATTGCTCAACATGTTGAGAACTGCTGAGCAAAACCTTAAGAAGGCTAAGCCCATTTTGATGGTTCAAAAGGGCAAGGGAAAGGGAAAAGCCAACAAGAAGAAGGATAAAGCTAATGGAAAGTCCAATGCTAATTCTTCTTCAACTAAACTAAAACCAAAGGGTGGTGTGGCAAAGGAAGGGGAGTGCTTCCATTGTAAGCAACCTGGACACTGGAAGCGCAACTGCAAGCTCTATCTTGAAGAACTTGCTAAGGAAAAGGGAAGTAAGACTTCCACTTCAGGTATTTTTGTTATAGAGGCTAACTTTTCTACTTCCTCATCTTGGGTATTGGATACTGGATGTGGATCTCACATTTGTGCAAATGTGCAGGATCTAAGTAGAAGTAGAAGATTGGCCCGAGGTGAAGTGGACCTACGTGTTGGAAATGGAGCAAGGGTTGCTGCCTTAGCCGTAGGGACTTATGTTCTCACTTTACCTAGTGGATTAGTTTTAGAATTAGACAACTGCTACTTTGTGCCTACTATTAGTAGAAATTTGATTTCTGTTTCTTGTTTGGACAAGAAAGGTTTTTCATTTATAATAAAGGACAAATGTTGTTCTATTTATTTGAATGAAATCTTTTATGGTAGTGCTCAACTTAGCAATGGGTTGTATGTTCTAGACCTTGAAGATCCAATCTATAATGTGAATACCAAGAAGGTCAGATTAAATGATTCAAACTCGACCTATCTCTGGCACTGTCGCTTGGGCCATATAAATGAGACCCGCATATCCAAGCTCCATAAGGATGGACTCTTGGACTCATTTGATTTTGAATCATATGAGACATGTGAGTCATGTTTGTTGGGCAAGATGACCAAAGCCCCATTCACAGGGCAAAGTGAAAGGGCTAATGACTTACTAGGACTCATACATAGTGATGTATGTGGCCCTATGTCTACACAAGCTAGAGGAGGTTCCCAATACTTCATTACTTTCACTGATGACTTTAGTAGATATGGCTATGTGTATCTCATGAGACATAAGTCAGAATCCTTTGAAAAGTTCAAATAATTCAAGAATAAAGTGGAGAATCAACTCGGGAAGAGTATCAAAGTGCTTCGATCAGATCGAGGTGGAGAGTACTTGGATCGAGAATTCCTTGACTATCTGAAGGAGTGTGGTATAGTATCACAACTCACTCCACCTGGTACGCCTTATGGAATGTTTTATCTGAAAGGAGAAATCGAACTCTGTTAGACATGGTTCGCTCCATGATGAATCAAGCTGACCTTCCAAACTCCTTTTGGGGACATGCCCTCGAGACAGCCGCTTTTACACTAACCTGAGTTCCATCTAAATTGGTTCAAAAGACACCATATGAGATATGGAGTGAGAGGCATCCCAATTTGTCTTTTATGAAGATTTAGGGCTGTGACGCTTATATGAAATGTCAATCCTCTAACAAACTAGGTCCCAAATCTCAAAAATGCCTTTTTGTTGGGTATCCCAAACAAACAAAGGGTTACTATTTCTACAATCCTTCTGAGCAAAAAGTGTTTATCTCTAAAGGAACTAGTGGGAGGAAAGTAGAACTTGAAGAACTTCAAGAACAACAAGGAGACATCAAACCTGAAATGGAACCTGAACAGACACCACAAGATGTCTTGGTTCAAGAGTCTGTTCCTATAGCACAGAGCCCACGTAGGTCTAGTAGGATTCGGCGTGAGCCTGAGAGATATGGATTCCTCGTGACTCACACTGGTGATGTGATGCTCATGGATCAGAATGAGCCTATAACCTACCAACAAGCTATGTCAGGGCCTAACTCTGAAAAGTGGCTAGTGGCCATGAAATCTGAGATGGAATCCATGTATGAAAACCAACTATGGACTTTGGTTGACCCACTTGAAGGGGTAAAATCCATAGGGTGCAAATGGGTTTTTAAGAAGAAAACTGACATGGATGGTAATGTGATTACCTTTAAGGGACGATTGGTTGCAAAAGGTTTCAAGTAAATTCATGGTATTGACTACGATAAAAATTTATCACCAGTTGCTATGCTTAAATCCATCCGAATTTTTTTCACTACTGTTGCATACTATGATTATGAGATATGGAAATGGATGTCAAAATTGCATTCCTAAAGGGAAAGCTACATGAGGATGTGTACATGACAGAACTTGAGGGTTTTGTCACTCTTGAGAATGCCAATAAAGTGTGCAAGTTGCAAAGGTCTATTTATGGATTGAAGCAAGCTTCTAGAACTTAGAATCTTCATTTTGATGAAGCAATCAAAGAGTTTGGTTTTATCAAAAATGAAGATGAACCTTGTGTCTACAAGAAGGTTAGTGGGAGCGCTATTGTCTTCTTGGTGTTGTATGTAGATGACATACTACTCATCGGGAATGACATTCCTAAGCTACAGTCTGTGAAGACTTGGCTAGGGAAATGTTTCTCTATGAAGGAATTGGGTGAAGCAGCCTATGTGTTAGGCATCAGGATCTATAGAGATAGATCTAGAAAGCTTCTTGGCCTAAGTCAAAGTACATACATTGACAAGGTGCTAAAGAGGTTTAGCATGCAAGAGTCCAAGAAAGGATTCTTGCCCATGTCACATGGTATAACTCTTTCTAGATCTCAGTGTCAGGGTACACCCGAGGAGAGAGCACGCATGAGTAAGATTCCATATGCCTCAGCAATTGGATCTATCATGTATGCCATGATATGTACTCATCTTGATGTCACATATGCTTTGAGCATGACGAGTAGGTACCAATCGAACCTTGGTGAAAGTCACTAGACAGCTGTTAAGAACATCCTTAAGTACTTACGAAGGACTAAGGATGCATTCTTGCTCTTTGGAGGTAAAAATGAGCTCATTGTAAGGGGTTACACCGATGCAAGTTTCCAATCCGATAAGGATGATTTTAGATTGCAATCTGGTTATGTGTTTTGTATTGGTGGTGGTGCTATGAGCTAGAAGAGTTCAAAGCAAGAGACATTAGCTAACTCTACAATAGAATCTGAGTACATTGCCGCCTCTGATGCTGCGAATGAGGCTGTTTGGATCAACAAGTTCATTATTGAACTTGGAGTGGTTCCAAGCTTTGCCGACCCGATATAGCTCTATTGTGACAACAATGGAGCAATCGTATAGGCCAAGGAACCTCGATCTCACCAGCGATCTAAACATATACTCCGACGCAATCATCTCATTAGGGAGATCATCGAGAGGGGTGATGTAAGCATATGCAGGACTTCGACGGACAGCAACATTGTTGATCCGCTAATAAAGCCCTTTACGCAGTAGAAGCATGATAGCCATTCTAGGTCCATCAGTATTAGATACATGGATGATTGGCTTTTAGTGCAAGTAGGAGATTGTTAGTATTGTGCCCAAAAAGCTAATCATGAGAATATTGTATTTTTTGCACATTGAGTCATGATATTTTATTAAGGCATTAATCTAGCAATTATGTTTGTTGTTCTGTTTTTGCGTAACACAATAAACATAATTGTTACCCTAGAATAATGATATTCTCAAACGTCCCTAGTCTAGTATTATTGCGGAGCGAGTTGCAATAGTGCATAACGACTAGCATATGTGGAGACTAATATGAGATATGTAGTCTACATGTGGGTACAAGTTGGAGAACTTGTGTACTGGACCGACCCACCATGAGAACACTACATGGATCATTATATGAGTGTCATAAGTGATTCTCATAGTGATCATGGTATATGTAGTCCTTCGACCTAAGATCATCAAGGTTCCCTACATGTGAGTCACATACTTTGGTACTTTCGTTTGTTGCTCGTAACTGAGTGAAGTTGAAGGAGGTCATTGGGTATGCCACATATCATGTGGAGGGATTGTATGATCAAGATGGGATTTGTCCCTCTTATGTAACGGGAGTGATATCTTCGAGCCCCTTGATAGAGTGAAACGTAGAAAATGCATGGCCATGCTTGGATGAATTGATATGCGATATCAACGTCATCAGTTTAAGTTGGTCTACTCGGTAATCAAAAAACCAAAGATTGGGCTATACGAGAGTGACACATTCCATGTCTCGTGCTTAGTCTTGATATCTTGGACAAAGGGACAATAGCATATATCGGTGATTATCTTAAAGGTTTAGTCAAATCACCGATAATCTTGTCACTTGGGTAGCAATTATGTGTTGCTAGACACCGCTTATTGCTTATGATCATAAATTGGATAAGGGCTTTGAAACCCATTAGGTCTGGAAGTTAAGTCTCACTATAAATACAACTTTTAGTGAGAAATTCACAGGTCTCCTTGCCTTAGCCTCCTAAAAGGATAGCCACACTCTTCTCTTGCAATTCCTTGGAGGACGCAAGCTAGCACTGCGAGCGCAAGAGAAATGCATCTGCCGGGATGCAGTGGAAGCGTGGTGATCCCGAGATGCTCGTGTGGATACCATAGAGAGCTTGAACATGTCAGCTATTCAGGTTTCGTGATTCGACTCTATAGTTGAGTTAGAGATCTCAACCGAAAATTAGGCATGAAAATTTTTGAACATACGGTTTACCCTGTTTCACTTGGATCCTTGAGGGTTTTGGTTAAATTTCACTGGGCTGTTTGGCTCCCGAAACCCAACAACATCTACATACATGAACTCAGTTTGGTTAGCTGCTAGTGTCAAGTACCATTAAAATACCTATGATCTTTGTATGTGCTCTATGATGAATCATCAATGTTGAAAACAAACATGGTTGCCACATGGAGAGGGGAACTGCCCTAAAGGCCTCAAACTGATTTTGGGGAACAAAGAAATGGATAAAATAGAGGGAATCAGGGCCATCAGGGGCACCAAACCCTGAAGTGCCTCAGGTTTGGTTAGAGCTTCAGAGGAACTTAGCTCTAATCAATGAAAACTCAATGAGGCTGATTCAAGCACAACAGCAAGGAGTCCAAGTAGCTTCAGCAGAACCAGTTCAAGATGCACAGTAGCAACCAGAAGAGGATACTAGGAACACATCTGAATATGTTCCTTCTGGAAGCTTAGAAGACACAAATGATGAGACCAATGAGAAGGAAGATGAAGATAGGAGAAATCCAAAAGGAAGAAGACTAAGGTCTGAGATTGGTCAGGTGTCCAGGACCAATCCCTCAGTCTATGCCCATTCCTGCACTAGGGATGAGATTAAGGACGGCCATGAGAAAAGATCCAAGAGAAGGTAGAGAGTTCATAGAGATCATAGAGAGCATCACCATACAAAGGGCTCTTACAGATCTAGTAGACAAAGATCAGAGGATCTAGAAGACCTATATGATATCAGACTATTGGAGAGCTTCCAAGGCCTAAGACCTCCACAGTTTGATGGAAGAGCTGGGCAAGAGAGAGTTGAGGAGTGGTTAATCTTCATTGAAAAAATGTTTGAGAGAATGCCATTTAGCTCCACCAAGAAAGTGTCACTAGCTACCTACAATCTGGTAGGTAGTGCAGAGATGTGGTGGGAAAACACCAGAGATAGGTATGCTTTCCAGAGAGGGAAAAGGCCAAGAAGAGATATTGAGATAAGCTGGCTAGAGTTCACGCAGCTATTCCAAAAGTAGTACATCAGTAATGTAACCAAGGATATGAAGCAAGCTGAATTTGATGCTTTAAGGTAGGACAACCTCAGTATCCTAAAGTATGAGCACAAATTCAATCAGTTGGTGAGGTATGCTCCTCAGTATCATGGACTGGAGGAGTTGAAGGCCAAAAGATTTGTCAGAGGCCTAAAGTTAGACATTAGAAAGACTGTTAGGCCTTTTGGAGCAGTTACATACTATGAAGCAGTGCAAAAAGCTCTATTAGTAGAGCAAGAGAAGTGTGAGAATAAGTACTTTCCCAGTGGACCAGGGGAAAATAGTCAAGTAGGAGGCAAGCAGAAGAAACCACCACATGGCATGGGAATTGTCAAGAGTTCCCATTTTGGTGGTGAGGGCAAGGTTAAGGGGAAATTCCCTGGCCTAAGGTGCCTTAAGTGTAGGAGGTTTCATGGAAAGAAACCTTGCTACTTTGATACCCAAGCGTGTCTAAGATGTGGATCCATGGATCATTGGTTCAAAGACTGCCTACAGGCTCAAAGGAGGCCAGAAGACCAAGGTCCAGTAAGGCCTATTGGGGTAGGACCTAGAGGCGGAGCACCAAGGGAGGGATAGCAGAGGCCAGTTCCTCCAATGCAGAGAGTTGGTAGAGTCTTCCAGGTGGAGAAGCTAGAGACATCAGAGCAGGGGGGAGCACTAAGAGGTTACATTTACCTTAATGGTATGCCTATTAGTGTTCTGTTTGATACTAGTCCATCTGTGTCTATAATGGCTAGGAAATTTGTTGATGCCATGAAATTGCCTACTGAAATCATGCCTAGGATATCCTTAGTGAAAATAGCAGGTAGTCAATGTCTTTTCACTAATGAACTAGCTAAGGATTGTGAGCTAGTAGTAGGAAAGACTAAGGTTATGACTAAGCTGCTAGTGTTGGATATTCCAAAGTATGATTTAGTGCTGGGTATGAATTGGCTTGCTATGCATAACATAAGAATTGATTGTGCTAAGAGGGAAATCACATTTCCTAACTGTGAAGTGCATGCATTAGTGAATTCTAAAGAATTAGTGTATAAAATGCATGGCATGGAGCTAGAAGTACTAGATGAGATACCTATGATTTTTTAGCATGATTATTGTTATGCATTGAATCAATTACTCTATGAAGAAGAAGTAGATATAGAATACTTGTAGTGAGAGACTTTCAACAAGTCTTTCCTAAAGACCTGCCAAGTATTCCTCCACTAAGGGACATTGAGTTTGAGATCAAGTTGCAACTAGGAGCTAGTCCAATATCCATACCTCCTTACAGAATGCCAATCACAGAAATGAATGACCTCAAGAAACAACTTGATGAACTTCTTGAAAAAGGTTCATAAGGCCAAGTGTTTCACCATGGGGAGCTCCTGTTCTCTTTGTAAAAAAGAAGGATGGATCGGTGAGACTATGCATTGACTATAGAAAGACTAATGGAGTGACTATCAAGAACAAGTATCCACTCCCTAGGATTGAGGATCTGTTTGATCAACTCAAGAAAGCTAAGATCTTCTCCAAGATAGATTTGAGTTCTGGATACTTCCAATTAAGAGTAAAGGAAGAAGATACTCTGAAGACTGCACTCAGGACCAGATATGGGCATTATGAGTACAAAGTCATGCCATTCAGTTTGACTAATGCCCCAGCTGCTTTCATGGACCTGATGAATAGGGTGTTTAGACCACATCTGAACAAATTTATGGTTGTGTTCATTGATGAAATCCTAGTGTATTCCAAGGATGAAAATGGACATGAACATCATCTGAATATTCTCCTAAAGACTATATTGGAACATCAGCTTTATGCCAAGTTATCTAAGTGTGAATTCTGGAGAAGGGAAGTGTCTTTCCTAGGACACATCATAGATGCACAAGGCCTTAAGGAAGACCCTGAAAAGGTCAAGGGAGTGCAAGAGTCGGAAAGACCAAAGAATGTGAAAAGATTTCAGGAGAGGAAAAAGGTTCCTTGTATGAATCGTTTGCCTACAAGCACAGGTTACTGTACTTCAAGGACCGAATCTATGTGCCTAAAGTACCATAGCCTATTTGAACAAAAGAAGGAGATACTTGGAATTTGAGGTTGGTGACAATGTTTGGCTGAAAATTGCGCCGACCAAAGGCATTGTCAGATTTGGCAGAACAACCAAGTTAGTGCCAAGATACATCGGTCCTTATGAGATCTTGGACAGATTTTGCAAGATAGCATATAGGTTAACTCTACCGCCAACCATGTTAAGTGTTCATAATGTTTTTCACATCAGTATGCTTAAGAAGTGTCTATTGGAGACAAAGCATGCTATTGTAATGGAAGACATACAGTTGGAACCTAACTTGACAAATGAAGATAAACCTATAGCTATCTTAGCCAACGATACTAGAAGGTTAAGAAACAAACATATTCCTATGGTTAAAGTTCAGTGGTCACACCACTCTAAAAGAGAAGCAACCTGGGAAACTGAAAAAGGACCTTATGGGAAGGTATCCTAAAGAATACCTGAACCTAAAAGCTATTTTTGAGGACCAAAATTTTCAAGGGGGGGAGGATTGTTACCACTTCACAAAGTGGGAGAATTACAAGTGTGTCATAATGGCTAAAAACGATTATATTGTGTAATTCTCACCATAGTGATTGAAGTGTTTGGGGTACAAGCCATGATCAACACCTCCTTAAAAGTGTTCCAAGTTGGTAACTTGGCCCCCAAGAAAAGCCTAAAGGATTGCTTCTTTGTCGAGCAACCTATAGACTTTTTGGTAAGGTTTTGGAAATTCAGGTACTCAATTGCAAAACTCTCAAGAAATAGACTTGGAGAGTTATGGGAAGGATATAAATGGTATGAAAGTCCTATTGGAGGACCAAATTACTCATGAAAGACAACTTTGGACAAAGGAAACACTAAAGGCAATAAGGACCTAAATGTCCTAGTGTAAACCTTAAGGTGTTCAAGCTTTTAACTTAAGTCTAAGGGTGGAGTTGTGGGGTTATCCCACCATGGGGAGGTAGCCAAGACTTGATAATTAGTCAAAAATGTTGGGCACATGTGTACCAATGAGTTTAAGACAAAGAAACCATAATTAGTGACAAAGAAAATGACATAAAGCAAGGTTAAGCTTGTTAAGTGTGTTTTGTGCCCTTAAGCTCATTTAAGGCCATTTAAGTGGCCAAATCACTTCTCCCTCTCATATTTTCATCCTCCCCCAGCCCAAGAACACATCCATACTTCCCCCATAGCCACCACACCTTCAAACTTCAATTTATTGAAATTGAAGGCAAAAGGAAGCAATTGGAAGCAAACTAGAGCTATTTCTTGGATACTTCAAGGATCAAGCTTGATTTTTGGCCTACCCACTTTGGTAAGGGTTCTCTTGCTCTCATGGGTTGTTTTCTACAATTTTCAAACATCCATAGAGCTAGGGCTAAGCTTGGAAGAGAGCCATGAGCTGCAATATGCTCATCAGCCTTTTTTGGGGAGGACATGCAATGGCTGAAGGCCATAGGCCCTTACGGTTGCCCAAGGTTTGTCTACGAACTAAGTAGTCCAACCAAACACTACGACCTTGAAGTTGATAGAGGTTGGCCTGTGATACTTCGAAGGTCAGCCTGACTGAATGACATCCGATGTGCCTCAATGTTGATGTGACCCTAATATAGACAAATAGCATTGTAGGACTAGTCCCAAGTGTGTGTAAAGCACCCAACAAGGCTTGCATTAGAGCTGCTGGTGGCAGACATAGTTGGGATGATGTAGACCACTGTTCCTGATCTAGCCGAACACGTGTAAGGTAGATTTGAATAGTTCCATCATTGGGAGCCACTATATAAAGAGTCATTCTGGAGCGTGCACCATGGGGGATTTACTAGTCAAGCTACACAATATAACCAGCTATATTACCTAATTACTTGGGCATCGGAGGATCCCCACCAAAAAATACCATGGGGATTCCTTTCTCCTTTTTCTCCTGGTGTGTTGTAGGAACATTACTTGACTAGAGAGCATCCATCCACCACAGCTGATGCCAAGCTTAGATGATCGAGGTCCCTCTAAACATCACACAACATGGTCTGCTTAGTAGACCTTTCCCAAAAGTAGTCCCTGTAAGCAAGCATCTAAAAAGAAAAATAGAAAGATGAAATCAGGTTCCAAAATGTGACAAAATGTTTTTCTAAGAACAAGAGAGGTGAAGGTAGTCACCTATGTCGCATGCTCAATAATTTGAGCAGTGAGAATCTCTTCATTCGGACATGACTCTGTCAAAGATTGAAAGGTGGGAATTGTCATTGAGGTACCATCTTTTTGCAGCCCTCAAAGAACAAATCCATGTCCTTAGCGAACTGCCAAAATGGTTCCCTGAGTACCTTGCCCAGAGAGATCTTCACACCCCAAACTTGAAGCTTACATTTATGGTCGAGAACCCAGTCTAGGGTGATAGTTTCTCCTGGATGCTCTTGATGTAGTTTGGTTACAACATTAATCCTTAACCAATCATCTATATATTCTAAAATTGCAAAGTAGCCGTAACTCATAGCTGAAAGGTTAAGGACAGAACCTGGTGAGGGACCTAAATGATGATCTTGGGAGCATCACCATTGGAGTCACTAGAATCCAAAACCTATGTAAGGATTGCCTTCCCCATTTCCCTTCTCCTTTATTTGACCTCTTCTTTATTGTATATGGCCAAAGATGTGTTGAGCATTTTAATTGCCAAAGATGGGTCAACAGCGATTGAGTGGATGGCAACCTTATTCTGCTCAACCACCTTTTCAGCCATTTTGATGGTTAAGTGGATGTTAGCCATTTTGATGGTTAAGTGGATGGCAACCTTATGCTCCTCAACCACCTTCTCAGCCATTTTGATGGTTAAGTGGATGGAAACCATATGCTCCTTAACCTTAGCCTTCTCCGAGCTAGGTTTGGCTGGGTTCTTCGACATCTTCTTAGGAGCCTTTTTATCTTTTCCTTTGTTTTTCTGCTCCCTTTTCTTGACCTGCCCGAGGAATAGATTATTGTAAAAGCTGGTGGACTTGTCACCCATCTCTACAGAAAGGGGAAAACATTACTGTTTGTACAAGAAGAGCAAAACATGGAAAGAATGAATCAAGTTTCTCTCTACAAGCTTTTTATAATAGAGCTCCTCCAAAAAGAGCATAACTATTATGGATTCCTTCCCATCCATAATTAGCTTGGGCATATTAAGATCGGTAAAGTGTTCCTTCACAACACCCAATTTTTAAAGTTCTTTTTAAACCATGAGATCCTACCAAATGGAGAATGGGTAGGGATCATGTTCGGGAGGAAAGTTAGCCCAGTCTGCTACTTTCCTAATTGAGCCATCAAACTCCTTGAACCAAGTTTCAGGTGATACAGTCATCCACAGCACTAGCCAGGAAACTTGTGAGAATGGATCTCATGGTGGTTGTAATTGGCTAGTTTTTTATGTGCGCTAAATTAAAACTTTATGACACTAGTTAATTAACCTAGAAATGCAAGCATGCATGCACTTTTGCTTCGACTTGAGCAAATGAAGACCATTAAACATTCACATTGCCTAGGCATTTTCCATGGAAACCAAAGTTCAAATATCCAACGCATATAAATCCATCATTTGTATCATTATATCTAGACATAATAACCTAGTGAAGGCATTCAACAAAAGAAGGGTAATGCTCCTCACCCAATAACAACCCTAGAGTCCTTTAGTCTATCCATAAACACTGACCTGACTATGCATACTATGTACATGAGCCTTTCTATTGAGAAATTTAAGCTAACTCCCACCTTAGAGTTAATTCTCGGTAGCGAGTCTCAAAATGTCCTTCAACATGCTGTTAGCCTTTGTGGCCAAGAAGTACTATAGTTAGTAACCTCACAAGGATTCTCATAAAAAGGTACCACAACAAAAGACTACCTCAAAAAGCCTTGGCGGCTATTAGGCTCAATAGTGTCAAAATCCGTACAACACAAGCTAGAGAGTGAGAATTCAAGAATTCTTAGCAAGGGATCTTCACCTGCAAGGATAAATACTAAGGACAACATGTATATGAACATATTTAATCTACTATGAGCTCATATAATGTAAGGCTAAACCTATGTGCATACGTTTTAGTTCCTTAGGACTTGTTCTCTACTTAGTCCTTTAACTGCATGGCAATGCCTTGTCTACTAGCAAGCGTTGCTTACTAGCTTAACTAGCAAAGTTCATCACTAGTTGAACCTCCCTTATGTTGTATGGAGGCACTATAGTTGGACTAAAAAATCCTAGGTCTAGAAGAACCCACTAGATGTACTAAGGTTTCTTCATCGATGCCTTGAACCCAAAAGTACAACTAAGGTCTCAATGGTGCTCAACCTTACACCGCATCTAATGGTGTATTATTATGGCCCATCAACTAGTTTTCTCATAAGGTGCACTTTCCATCCATGAAAGTTTGAGAAAACCCCTAGATCATGAGAGAGTTTTAGGAGTTTATAGTGCCATTGTACAACTACAACCCTTACGCACCCATAGGACCCTCCCTACCCCCCTGAATCTTCCAACAAAAAATGAAGTTTACTGGTGAAACAAGCCATTGGGTTTCCATAGGCTTAACATTTGGGTGCATTAGAGGGGCATCCTGGGCACTACAAGCTCAATCCATAAAGAAAGCTGGGGCATTAGTAAGCCAAAAAAGAATTACTGTATTTTCAAAATGAACATATCTTGTTTTGAAAACAGTCTTAGGAATGTCTAATTCTTTGACTCTCAGTTGGAAATACCCTGATCTAAGGTCAATTTTTGAGAAAACTATAGCCTCTTTTAAGTTCATCAAATAAGTCTTCAGTCTTGGTGAGAGGGTATTTATTTTTCACAGTCAAATTATTGTTCTTTCTATACTCAATGCATAACCTAAGTGTCCCATCCTTCATTTCCATAAATAGCGCCAGTGCCCCTCAAGGAGACACACTTGGCCTAATGAATCCTTTTTCAAGGAGTTCATCCAGCTGCTTTTTCAGCTCATTCATTTCAATAATCGCCATCCTGTAGGGTGTGGCAAATATAGGAGCTGGATCTGGAGTTAACTAATCTCAAACTCTATCTCCCTTAGGGGAGGTAAACCTAGTAGCTTAGAAGGAAATACTTATGAAAATTCTTTCACAATAGGAATCTTGTCTAGTCCAGTCTTAGACACTTTGTCATTTAAGTCCATGTATTCCTCATCAAAAAGTATAGGTATGCAATCCATTAGCTTTACTGCCTAACATCACACTTTATTATTTCTTTTAAAGAGTATTCTATTGATCCTTGTAGTATCAATTTCCTATTTTGACAATCTATAATAAAATTATTTTCAACTAAATAGTTCATACACAGTATTATATCATATCTAGTGGTTTCTAGAATGATCAAATTACCCTTTAGTTTGAGCTCATTTAGCCTAATAACACAATCTTTGACTAGGTGATGTTCAACCATAGGTTCGCTTCTAGCTGTTCTAATCTTATACATCTAAGGTAAAGTTATTACCTCTAAATTTAATTCCCTTACTAAGTTAGCGAAAATAATATATATGGATGAACCAGTATAACAGAGCACCGAAATGCACTTATGGTAAAGGTAAAGGTTACGTTTCAATGCCTCATTCTTTAGCTTGTTGTGACTTATGGCCTCCTATCCAAAGCTGGTTTCTCCTCTTCTTCTTAATCCTTCAATTTGAAATGCTCTCCTAGTTGGTGGTTGAACTCTAGTTGGTGTAGGTTGTGCTAGTTCTTTCAGTGTTAGCTTGGGTGGTTGGGTTGCTACCTCTCATTTTCTTTTGCCTTGCTGGTTTCTTTTCCAAGGAGCCCCAAACTTGCCCAATACTCTTCTTTCTTCTTTCTTAACTGGGCAATCCCTAACTTAGTGGTCTTGAGAACCATACTTGAAACATCCCTTAGTAAGTCTATAGGATGGTTTAAAACAATTGTACTTTTCATAGGTTTGGCACTGAGGTCTAAAACTTTGGGCTTCTTTGGGTCTCTTTGGCTCTCTTTCCATTTAAGCCTTTCCCAGCCTATCCCTAGCTCTTTTCCTTCCACTTTGATGGCCCATAGAAGGCCCTTAATGTTTCCTATAGCACAGTGCTAAAATTCTTGCTCTAATGTCAGAGCCTTTTAGACAACCTCATAGTATGTTTTGATACCAACAGCACTTAGTATCTATCTCAACTCAAGCCTTAATCCTCTGATGAACCTCTTGGTGCTCAGTTCTTCTTGTCCATCATATTGAGAAGCATATCTGAGGAGACTACTAAATCTGTCTTCATATTCCTTAACATACATAGTGTTACCCACTCTGGGGTAGTCCAGTTACAGTGCCAAAATTGTGCATTTAAAACTCCTAGGGTTGGTATGTTCTATAGGCCATCAGAACAATACCCTCAGTATGCATACCCAGGTGGCCCTCTTGGGCACTATGTAAATGCATGCATATTGGTTCAACCATTACGCACATATTCACATTTTGTGCACACTTTGGCAGCAAAAAAGGAAAACACTAGCACAATTCTTAATCTTGGCTACTACAAATTTGGTAATCTTGTTAAGTTTAAGTTGCTACCCACTTTGGGGTAGTCCAGTTGTGGTGCCAAATTTGTGCATTTAGACTCCTAGGATTGGTAATGTTCTGTCGGCCATCAGAACACTACCCTTAGTGTTCATACCCAAGTGGCCCTCTTGGGCACTATGTAAACACATGTATATTGGTCCAACCATCACATACATATTCACATTTCATGTACACTATGGCAGCAAAAAAGGAAAACACTAGCACAAGTCCTAATCTTGGCTACCACACATTAGGCAATCTTGTTAAGTTCTAGTGACCAGCCACTGCACCTGTAACTTCCACTAATAAAATGTATCATTGTAGCCATGTATCCCCCTGTTTTATTTGCTCCATTATCAAGTAGATACTTAGATAAAACCAAGGAATTTTTTTTACATCAATAGCCCACATATGGACCAAGTTATGGATTTTTTAAGTTGGTTACAAAATTCTGACCAAATGAACAGTAACTCACACAACTTTGCAACATCATATCTTTGGCTACAGGGCTCTAAATCCATAAATTCCAAATCGAAGTTAACTCTATAGATGTCCTCTAGGCGTGGTCAAAATTTCATACCAAGATTCATTCTACACAGGGAGATATTAAACGTTAAGTTCAGAGTCAACATTCTGGCAACTTTTGGACCAGTTTGCCCATACAATTTTTCCAGACCATGCAAACACTTCATTCACAAGGAGAAAGCCCTCCAAGGCTATCCCATATATGTCCATTACACATATTAATTACATTCCCTTTATTTTAACAACTTTATGTGGTCAAAACAGAATTTACAAGTAAGCAGCCCATCATTCACACTTAGGCAGCTTTGCACCACATCACTTACATAGCCAAAACATTACTCAAATGTTCACATTCTTGTCTCATTTTACGTACACTACATGTACATGGATACATGAACTAAAATATGGTCTTAACTCAGCTAAATATGCACCCTAGGTTACAGGAGGTCCTGAGACACAATGGACTCCAAAAACAGGATGCTGGACAGCTACTGCACAATACAATAAGTACCACCATTAAAAATACCAAATATGCTCCTAAAATCACAAAAATTTCCAGATCACAACTAGAAATATGGAAATTCATGTACCTAAAATTTCAGATCAAATGTCAAACCACAAAGGTTAGTTTGAAGGTGATCTTTCAGCTTGGAAATCACAGAATTGAGGAGAGTAAGTTTCATTGAGAAATTTAGTAAGGGTAGCACTTGGATTCAATAGGCAATGTAGCCATCATTAAAACCTGCATCCAAATAAACTAAAACAAAAATACCACAATGCATATATACAAGATATAGCAACCAAATGCAGCAGCCAAACACAAACAACAAACACATGAAATGTGGCAGCAACATATACCATAGGTTAGTCCATAAAACACATAATAAACATAACCAAATCACTATGGAAGCCATCCTCAAGCTAATACTTGGTCTTAGGAGGATTTTAACATTAGTTAGTACTAACTTTGGGCTCTAGAAACCCTCATTTTACTGCCATCTTTGTGCACTTCACACTACGTCACAAAACCTTCAATAAGTACACTCCCCTCACTAAGCTTGGTTCATCAACCTCATGGCTTTCTTCCAAGCTTAGCCCTAGCTCCATGGTTGCTTGAAAATATAGAAAACAACCCATGAGATCAACAGAACCCTTACCAAAGTGGGTAGGCCGAAAATCAAGCTTGATCCTTGAAGTATGCAAGGAATAGCTCTAGTTTGCTTCCAATTGCTTCCTTTTGCCTTCAATTTCAATCAATTGCAGGTTTGAAGGTGTGGTGGCTATGGAGGAAGTATGGATGTGTTCTTGGGCTGGGGGAGGACGAAAATGGGAGAGGGATAAGTGATTTGGCCACTTAAATGGCCTTAAATGAGCTTAAGGGCACCAAACACACACTTAACATGCTTAACCTTCCTTTATGTCATTTTCCTTCTCACTAATTATGGTTTCTTTGTCTTAAAATAATTGGTACACATGTTCCTAACATTTTTTACTAATTATCAAGTCTTGGTTGCATCCCCCATGGTGGGATAACCCCGAAATTCCACCCTTAGACTTAAGTTAAAAGCTTGAACACTTTAAGGTTTACACTAGGACATTTAGGTCCTTATTGCCTTTAGTGTTTCCTTTGTCCAAACTTGTCTTCCATGAGTAATTTGGTCNGCTTTGTGTCCAATAGACACTTCATAAGAATACTGATGTGAAAAACATTATCAACACTTGACATCCTTGGCGGTAGAGCTAACCTGTATGCTACCTTGCCAACTCTATCCAAGATCGTATAAGGACCGATGTATCTTGGAGCTAACTTGGTTCTTCTACCAAATCTGACAGTGCCTTTGGTTGGTGTAACTTTCAGCCAAACATTGTCACCAACCTCAAATTCTAAGTCTCTCATTCTTTTGTTGACATAGGCTATGGTCCTTTAGGCATATGGATTCGGTCCTTGAAGTACAGCAACCCTTGCTTGTAGGCAAAGTATTCAAACAAGGAACCTTTTCCCTCTCCTGAAATCCTTTACAGTCTTTGATCTCTCCTATTCTTACACTGCCTTGACCTTTTTAGGGTCTGCCTTAAGGCATTGTGCATTTATGATGTGTCTTAGGAAAGACACGTCCCTTATCCAAAATTCACACTTGGATAACTTGGCATAAAGCTGATGTTCCAATAGAGTCTTTAGGAAAATCTTTTAAAGATGTTCATCTTCATTTTCATCCTTGGAATACACTAGGATGTCATCAATGAACACAACCACAAATTTGTCTAGATGTGGTCTAAACACCCTATTCATCAAGTCCATGAAATCAGCTGGGGCATTAGTCAAATCAAATGGCATGACTGTGTACTCATAATGCCCATATCTGGTCCTAAATGCAGTCTTAGGAATATCTTCTTCCTTTACTCTCAATTGGAAGTATCCAGATCTCAAATCTATCTTAGAGAAGATATTAGCTCCCTTGAGTTGATCAAACAGATCCTCAATCCTAAGGAGTGGATACTTGTTCTTGGTAGTCACTGCATTAAGCTTCCTGTAGTCAATGCACACTCTCAAAGATCCATCCTTCTTTTTCACAAAGAGAACAGGAGCTCCCCATGGTGAAACACTTGGCCTTATGAACCCTTTTTCAATAAGTTCATCAAGTTGTTTCTTGAGCTCATTCATCTCTGTGATTGGCATTCTGTAAGGAGGAATGGATATTGGACTAGCTCCTGGTTGCAACTTGATCTCAAACTTAATTTCCCTTAGTGGAGGAATACCTGGCAGGTCTTTACGAAAGACTTGTTGAAAGTCTCTCACTACAAGTACTCTATATACTTCTTCTTCACAGTGCAATTGATTTAATGCATAACAATAATCATGCTTAGAAATCACTACTATCTCATCTAGTACCTCTAGCTCCATGCCATGCATTTCATACACTAATTCCTTAGAATTCACTAATGCATGTACTTCACCATCAGGCAATGTGATTTCCCTCTGAGCACAATCAATTCTTATGTTATGAATAGCAAGCCAATTCATACCCAGCACTAAATCATACTTAGGAATATCCAACACTAGTAGATTAGTCATAGCCTTAGTCTTTCCTACTACTAGCTCACAATCCTTAGCTAGGTCATTAGTGAAAAGACATTGACTACCTACTGTTTTCACTAAGGATATCCTTGGCATGATTTTCGTAGGCAATTTTATGGCTTTAACNTCCATGAAACCTCCAACACTTAGGGCACCTTAGGCCAGGGAACTTCCCCTTAACCTTGCCCTCACCACCAAAATGGGAACTCTTGGCAATTCCCTTACCATGTGGTGGCTTCTTTTGCTTGCCTCCTGCCTGACTACTTTCCCCTGGTCCACTGGGAAAGTACTTAGTCTCATACTCCTCTTGCTCTACTAATAGAGCTTTCTGTACTGCTTCATAGTATGTAACTGCTCCAAAAGGTCTAACAGCCTTTCTAATGTCTAACCTTAGGCCTCTGACAAATCTTTTGGCCTTCAACTCCTCTAGTCCATTATACTAAGGAGCATACCTCACCAACTGATTGAATTTGTGCTCATACTCTAGGACACTGAGGTTCTCCTGCCTTAGAGCATCAAATTCAGCTTGTTTCATATCCTTGATGGCATCACTGATGTACTGTTCCTCGAACAGCTGTGTGAACTCTAGCCAGCTTATGTCAATATCTCTTCCTGGCCTTTTGCCTTTCTGGAAGGCATACCAGTCTCTGGTGTTTCTCCACCACATCTCTACACTGCCTACCAAGTTGTAAGTAGCCAGTGACACCTTCTTGGTGGAACTGAGTGGCATCCTCTCAAACATCTTTTCTATGAAGATTAACCACTCCTCAGCTCTTTCTAGCCCAGCTCTTCCATCAAACTGTGGAGGTTTTAGGCCTTGGAAGCTCTCCAATAGTCTGACCTCATCTAGGCCTTCTAGATCTTCTGATCTATGTCTCCTGGATCTGTGAGAGTCCTCTGTATGGTGATGCTCTCTATGATCTCTCTGCCTTCTCCTGGATCTTCTCTCATGGCCTTCCTCAATGTCATTCCTAGTAGAGGAATGATCATAGATTGAGGGATTGGTCCTGGACACCTGACCAATCTGAGACCTTAGTCTTCTTCCTCTTGGATTTCTCCTATCCTTATCTTCCTCCTCAATGGTCTCATCATTTGTGTCTTCTAAGCTTCCATAAGGAAAATATTCAGATGTGTTCCTTGCATCCTCTTCTGGTTGCTGCTACGCATCCTGAACTGGTTTTGCTGGAGCTACTTGGACTTCCTGCTGTTGTGCTTGAATCAGCCTCATTAAGTTTTTATTGATTAGAGCAAAGTTCATTTGAAGCTCTAACCAAACCCGAGGCACTTTAGGGTTTGATACCCCCTGTTGCCCTTGATTCCCTCTATTCTTTCCATTTTCTTGTTGCCCAGAGTCAGTAGGAGGCCTTTAGGAGGGTTCCCCTGTCCTTGTCGCAACCATGTTTACTTCTTGCATTGATGATCCATCATAGAGCACATATAAAGATCATAGGTATTTCAATGGTACTTGACACTAGCAGCTGACCAAACTGAGTTCATATATGTAGATGCATGCAATGCAACTATATGCAATGTACATGTATAAACCATGCCCTGATACCAACTTCTGTTACCCACTCTGGGGTAGTCCAATTATGGTGCCAAAATTGTGTATTTAGACTCCCAGGATTGGTAATGTTCTGTAGGCCATCAGAACACTACCCTTAGTGTGCATACCCAAGTGGCCCTCTTGGGCACTATGTAAATGTATATTGGTCCAACCATCACACACATATTCACATTTCATGCAAACTATGGCAGCAAAGAAGGAAAACACTAGCACAAGTCCTAATCTTGGCTACCACACATTAGGCAATCTTGTTAAGTTCTAGTGACCAGC
>KK900364.1:53283-89453 GCA_000696445.1 Aquilaria agallochum | reverse complement strand
ATGGTGAGAATTACACAATATAATGGTTTTTAGCCATTATGTTACGCTTGTAATTCTCCCATTTTGTGAGGTGGTAACATAAGTAACCAACCACTGCACCTGAAACTTCCTCCAAAAAAACTGTATTAATCTAGCCATGCAATCCCTTATTTTCTTTACTTCATTATCAAGTAGAGACTTAACCAAACCGGAGAATTTGGTTTTACATAAATAGCCCACATATGGACCAAGTTATAGATTTTTTAAGTTGGTTACAAAATTCTGACCAAATGAACAAGCCAAATTTGCAACGTAATAACTTTAGCTACACAGCTTCAAATGCAAAAATTCTAAATCCCAGTTAAAAATCTTGATGTACTCTAGGTGTGGTCAAAATTTCACACCAAGATTCATTCTACACAAGGAGATATAGAACTTTGAGTGCAGGGTTAAAATTTCATCCACTTTATGACTATTATGCCCATACAAAATTTCATAAATGTGTAAACACTTTATTCACAAGGGGTAATCCTTCCAATACTATCCCATACATGTCAAATACACATAAGAATTACAAGCACTTGCCTCTAGCAACTTTAAGTGGCCAAAACAGAATTTACAAACAAGCAGCCTATCATTCACAATTAGATAGTTGGTGCATAGCTTGTGCATAGCTTTACATACATAGCCATTTAGCCCACAAATGTTCACATACATTGTCCTAGATTTACATGTGTTACATGTACATACATCGATGCACTACATCATGGCCTCAACTCAGCTAAAGACACTCACCCAAGTCACAGGAGATGCTTCAGACACAATGCACTCCAAAATAGGATGTTGGATAGCTGTTGCATAACACAATAAGCACCATCACTAGAAATACCAAATGTGCTCCTAAAATCACAAAACTCTACAGATCATAACTAGACACATGGAGTTTCATGTACCTGAAATTTCAAATCAAAAATCAAATGACATGGGTTATTTTGAATGTGATCTTTCTGCTGGACCTGAAATGGGCAGATTTGAGGGGATGTAAGTTTCATAGAAAAACTTAGTAAGGAGAATACATTAACACTAAGGTAATGTAACCTTTAGAAATGACCTTCATCCAAAGATACTAAAATAGATGAAAACACAATTCATATGTCCAATATAAAGCAACCAAATCCAGCAATCATTCACAAACACCAAACATATGTAATGCGGCAGCAACAACATTCATTGGTTAGACCATAAAACATGTAATAAACATAGGTAGATCACTATGGCAGCCCTCCTCAAGCATAATATTGGAATTAGGAGAGCTTTTACACTAGTTAATACTAACTTTGGGCATTCCCTTCACTAAGCTTGGTTCATCAAGCACTTGTCTCTCTTCCAAACTTAGCCCTAACAACATGGATGTTTGAATAATATAGTAAACATTCCATAAGAGTAAGAGAACTCCTTACCTTGTGGGTATGCCAAAATTGAAGCTTGATTCTTCGTGTACCAAAGCAAGAGCACTAATATGCTTCCAAGCTCTCTTTCTTGATTTCAATTGCAACTAGTTGCAAGCTTGGAGGTATGGTATGTATGGAGGAGCTATGGAGGAAGTGTGGATTTGAGTGATGGTTGGTAGGGTTAAATATGAAGGGGAAAAATTGAGTTTGACTTCTTGAATTGGCTTTAGGGAACTAAACACCCTTATTAGCCTTAACCATGCCTTGTGTCATTTTCCTTCTCACTAAATATGGTTTCTTTGTCTTAAACTCATTGATCCACATTTTGCACACATTTTTGACTATTTTCAAGCAATAGCTTGTTGGGTTTTGGGAGCCAAACAGCACAGCGGAATTTAACCGAAACCCTCCAGGATCCAAGTGAAACGGGGTAAACCGAGTGTTCCAAAATTTTCATACCTAATTTTTGGTTGAGATCTCTCACTCAACTATAGAGTCGAATCACAAAACTTGAACAGTTGACATGTTCAAGCTCTCTATGGTATCCACANGTCTAGTACACAAGTTCTCCAACTTGTACCCATATGCAGACTACATATCTCATATTAGTCTCCACATATGCTAGTCGTTATGTATTATTGCAACCTGCTCAATAATAATACTAGACTAGGGACGTTTAAGAATATCATTATTCTAGGGTTACAATTATGTTTGTTAAGTTACGCAGAAACAAAACAACAAACATAATTGATGGATTAATGCCTTAATAAAATATCATGAATCAACGTGCAAAAATACAATCATCTCATGATTGGCCTTTTGGGAACAACACTAACATAGCTGACCTCCCCCATGATGGGATAACTCCACAATTTCTCCCTTTGACTTAAGTCAAAAGCTTGAACATCTTAAGATTTACACCGTGACAATTAGGTCCTTGATGCCTTTAGTATTTCTTGTGTCCAAACTTATCCTCTATAAGCAATTTGGTCCTCCAACAGCACTTTCATGCCATTCATGTCCTTCCCATAACTCTCCAAAGCTCTTTCTTGCGGGTTTTGCAATTAAGTACCCAATTTCCAAAACCTCATAAAAGGGTCCATTGGTTACTTGGCAAACAAGCAATTCTTAAAGCATTTCTTGGAGGCCAAGTTACCATCTTAGAATACTTTTAAAGAGGTGTTGATCATGCCCTTTACCCCTCACACTTCAATCACTATGATGAGAATTACGCAATATAATCATTTTTTAACCATTATGCCACACTTTGTAATTCTCCCATTTTTTTGAGGTGGTAATATATAGTTTCTTGTTCCATCAAATCAAACTCCATTTGTTTCTGCTCCATGAGAGCATTATTAACATACTGTTGTTGGAACACCTGGAGGAGCTTAGCCCACCTCATAGGTTCTTTATTTCTTGTGGCCTTCCTCTCATTCTCGCTCATATATGCCCTTTGTACTATCCTATACAAAAGCTCTCGACTACCTTTTAGCTTAAAGGTGGCTAGCAGCACCTTTTCACTAGATGTGACATCCATCCTTTCAAACACCTTTCCTATTTGGTAAATCTAGACATCAACCTCTTTTTTATCACCACTGGCCTTAAACACTGGTTGTTTAAGAGCCAGAAAGCCTTCCACCTGGCCTTCTCTTAAACCTTCATTTCCTAGGCTTTCTCTTCTACCTTCAGGGGTCCTGATCTTTCTTCAAGAAGCCAGCTCCTTTGAGCTTTTTAAGACTGGCTCCATTCATTCAACATTAGTGCCTACATGCTCCCCTTCCCTATCCTCACTACTTCTCCTAATTTCTAATCTTAGCTTTTCACCCCAAGGGTTTCTTCTCTCATCATTAGGTTCTTACTCTTCATGTGCAAGCCTACTTGCTTGCTCTTCACTTATTGGGGTTTTCCTTGGCCTTCTTTCTACCCTTCCTTCTTTTTCTTGTTCTTCATCAGCAATAGTACTTCTAGGTGCCTGTGCCTGGCCTCTAGTAAGAACCTGCATGCCTGTTACAAGCTAAGCAATGGTAGATTGCATCATGCCCATCATATGTTCCATTCTATGTTGGCCCTGCACGCTAGGTCCAGGCTCTATCGCCCTATTAGAAGGTCTTGGCCATTTGATCATTCATTCGATCAGCCGTGGTATTTAGTTGTTCCTATTTTTTTCTTTCATTTCTCTTCCTCTAGTAATCATTCTTGCAAAACATAAGAATTTTTGTGTATCATAGTGGGAATTATCCGAATAAACCATTAAGGCCATACACAACCTTATGCTCTGATACCAACTCTATCAGGGCCCAATTCACCCCCACCCTAAACCATTTTGGGACGTTTAGTTGATTTACTAACATATGGTGGATTAAGCCATGACACCCAGGATTCTTAATCCCAACTTTTTATTTGCTTATGTAGGAGACCTTACTGAAGCTTTTGAAGTACTATTAAGTTTTACTTAATTCACCCAATTGATTAAGTTTTACATGGTTAAATTCTTTTACCAAGTTGAATTTACCTTGGTGTTTTGTGAGTACATGTGGGGTTTAGTAAGCCTAGGTGATTTATGTGTGTGTTTTGTGTCATTATGAGGCTTCTTGGAAGCCTACTTAGTGCATTTTCCAAACCATTCACACATTTATGCACACATACAGCATATATTAATTACTTACAAACCATGCACGCATTTTTCCTAGCTTATCACATTTAGTGCCTTAAGGCCTTCCTAAGCCTGATATGTACTTATAAGGCATCGGCCATGTTCTACTTTAAACTCCCTTACCATTGACTAATTACAAAGATTTAAAAACCAAAATTGGCCAGATAGAGACTAGATGGACCCAAATTACATATAATCAAAAGTTGGTTCACTAGATGTCATGCATGATACATAGCATAGTTCACACTATTTCTATGCCCACAGTCGCTTTGACCTCTTACTTGACACTTATGCCATAGCTGCCTTACTATTCTTCTAGTCCTAGCCAATACCAAGATGGATCAAAATGTAGCAGGTCCCACTGCAACCATTAGGGATTACAAACCAATACACAACACAACCATTAATTCAATCTTATGAACTTTCCAAGCTTCTTTCCACAAACCATTGATCTGAATCATACCTCTTTGTACAGAAAGCTTTCCAAAATGTTTCTTAACCTTTACTCTTCCACTTTCTTACCTAAAATGGGCAAAAGAGGGCATGAGTACACAAGTACTCAGTAAGGCTTTCATTTGGCACCTTGTGCCTTTACAATGTTCTACACATTGTTATATGTCTAAACCTCCATATTCTCCATATAGCCTACTTTTAAAGACAAAGAAGATGAAAGAGCAACAAAGCATAACATAATACAAAACACATATATGAGTACTTTAAAGGTTAGAACACACAAACAATCAAAAAAGGGTGCAAACACATACACCATACACTCAGTTTCAATTAACATAGCGAACATGCATTTTCCTCCAATTTTGCAGGTGATCATTTTAATTAGGTTCAATTTAACATAAAGGTCCAGTTAATTGAGCAAATTTGGAAATGCTTGCCAAAAACACTAATTCATACTGAATGGAAACTAGCTAGTTCACCATAGTGCTTAATGCACACATAGCCCACTAACATAGCCTCTAGGTTCCTTTGGCCATGGCCATCCCTCAGGGCAACTTTTCCCCTTCAAAAACTAGGAGAAGAAGCCTTATATCAAACTTTACCTAGGTCTAAAATAGCAACAAAGGAAATTGAACGTACATCAAATTCCGCACGCACCACCATGGACTAGCCATTAGCCACCATGCTTCGATTTTGCTCTTTTTGCTTCTGTTTCTTCAAGCTTTCTCTTTAGTGGTTTTACTAGAGTTTTGGCTAGACATTGGAGGTCATGAATGACCCAAGAAATAGCTAAAAATCTATATTAATTTAGCTAGCCAAGTGGTCAAGTAATTTGCCCAAAATGGGCGTGGCGGCCAAGGAAATTTGGACTACTTTTTGGTCTAACTCCCTCTATGTTGCCTAAGAAATTTTTTACATCGTATTGACCTACTTAAATATTTAAGTGATAGGTTTTGAGCACCCACTTTATGCATTAGTTTGGCCAATTAGGCCCTCAAACTTTCATTTCAACATAGGTGCACTTTAACTGCATTCTACAGCTCTTTAGTGTATCCTAGAGTGCTTCCCATGCTTCCATGCCTTTTTCACATATTCTCACACTGCATTGTAGCCCCCATTCTGATTTTAATGATAAGCATCAATCTTATTTAATCCCTACCCAAGAACAAGGCTTTAAAGCTTTCACAATGTTAGGGGTGCACACAAGAGTGTGCCCAGGAGCCACCTTGGGCCCCTCCTTGGTGCTCCTTTAAGGCCCTCAAGTTCTTAGGCACTTTTCCCTCAAATTTTGAGTTCTCACTTCCAAGTCTACCTTTACTCAAGATTTGAGCCCTTTTTAGGTCATAAGTGTAACATGTTCCCACATGATCCTTTAAAGTGCACCAAGGGTTCCTTAAGACCCTCCGTGAGTGCTCATTCTCTTATTTATATACAAACTTCATCTGCATTTCATGTACATCATTAGCACAACCCATGGTCCACACAAGTCACAGGCCTGACACTCTCTGATAGTCGAAGGGCTATTACCGTTGAGATCTCCTGATCGACAGCCGAAGGGCTATCGCCCTCGAGATCTCCTAATCGGCTAACCTATCGCAACCCTTGGAATGAGCTTAGCCATGACCTTGGGGCATGCTTAACACCACCCTCGGAAAGGAACATGACTAAATTTGGGAAAATGTGTCTTCACCACCCTTAAATTTGCAAAGCTACCGACCTTGGAAAAGTAGATCCACAATCTCCGACAGAGGAAAAAGTCTCCCGAAGGTGACCCACTCTTCCGAAGGGCATTCCCCGATAGTCTTTGGGGGGAAAGTCTCTGCCCAAAGGGGTCTCACGAAGATATGACAAAAATGGTTAAGGAGCCTCTAACAAAGAGACCTCGCACACATCCTTACCCTCTGGCTAGAATGGCCTACAGTGAGCTAAAGATGCCTGCCTCTGAAGGTATGGATCGGATCTAACTGAACATATGCCATGATCTGGACAAGCTATGTCAAACAGCCTCTTCCCTCCACCCTTTGAACATGTCATTCAATGAACATGGCACTAGGCATCATTTAGCGTCTGTGGGAAGTGGGAACCCATTCCCAAGTTGCTGTTATTAAGACTTGCTGTTTTAAGGACAAAGGACTCCCGAGGTCCTAGTCCGTGCCGGAGTCTCAAGCGGCATCTGAACAGCCTACGGCGGAGACTTCTTTACCTGAGGATGAATGTCCTTTGATGGTGATGATGGGCTTTCTACGCAACTTTTAGTGCTCTATCATGGCTGAAATGACCCAACAGCTCGACCAAAGGTGGTCACAACCACCTGATAGAGGAAGGGCACTTTCTCCTAGTACCCATCAAGAGAGAAGCCCAAGATTACCTCACGTAGCTCCAGAAATTGGGGTACTCATGATGAATCTTGAATGGAGAACTTACCCTCTAGAGGACGTCGCGCTAGAGAGTGTCAAAGGGGCCCAGAACTTTTCGCCGACGAAATCCATCTGCTGATGGGAAGTCCCAATCCCTTCATCAGTTAAGTTACTCACTGAAAAGGCAATGTCACTCTTCGTTGCCGATGACTGCTAAGCAACAAGGAGAGGACAACACTACCATCCTCATGGAGAGAATCCTTGAGAGGCTGGAGAAGGTGGAAAAATAGGTTTCCCAAAAACCTATCTGGTCAAAGTTGTCGGAGACCTTCACCAGAAAAGAGTCACCCTTTATCCGTGTAGTAGTAGAAGCGCTTATGCCAAGTGACTTCTGAGTACCACGCTTGGAGACGTATGATGGACACAACGACCCCCAAGCCCACCTGATGAAATATAGGCATAACATGATGTTGTATGGTGCTGATGATGACATCCTTTGCAAGTGTTTCGAAGTCACCTTGTCAGGGCTGCCAACTACGTGGTATAACTCCCTGGCTCCCGGAACCATAATGGGCTTCCAAGAGTTATCCACTGCATTCGCCCAACAGTTCATTGGAAGTTGACCAATGGAAAAAATGCCAATCCAAATGTTTGACATAGCCCAAAAGAATAGGGAGACCATTCGGGACTATGTCTAAAGGTTCAACCGAGAAACCCTAAGTATGCCCGACTTCCGGCCCGAAATCCACATCTTCGCCATGATCAGGGGACTTAGGAGAGATTCACAACTCTTCTATGAGTTATCCAAAGATCCCCCTGACACCCTCGGAGAATTTTATCAAAGGGCAGAACAACATATGACGGCCGAAGAGCTGAGGACTAAGGGCCGAAGTCTAATCACAACCACTCTGAGGGTCAGAGTCACCAACCTCGGTACCCCACTGAGGGTAGGGGCAGACCAAGGAAACAAAAGGGGAAGAGGCCGATGTCGTTCACTCCCTTGAACACCACAAGGATGAACATATTGATGGCCATGGAAAGGCAAGGAACATCAATCCAATGTCCAAAGGCAATGACCTTGGACAACAAGAAGAATATGGAAAAGTTCTGCCAATTCCACTGGGACCATGGGCATGATACCGAATATTGCTTTCAGCTAAGAAAGTACATTGAATCCGTGATCAAGCACGGGCAACTACACCATTACCTACGGATGCCCTTTCCCAAAGCCCGAGAAAGAAAGGAGGAAGATAAAAGGGTAGAGGATGAGGACTATGATTCTGACCGACATCGGAACCGAAGTCCCAGAAAACACCCACCACATTTGGTTGGAGTAATCCAGAGAATTACCACGAGAATACCCTTGACTGAGAGGAAAAGGAAAGTCTAAGAAATCTTGATGATGGAATTCAGCAGCTCGTCAAACAAGCTTGCTCGAAAAGACGGGTCCGCTATGAAGTTCCCTCATGATGACCTCTCCTAATCATGGTTAGGACAGGGAGCTAGGACATCAAAAGAGTGCTCATCGATGATGGCTCCAATGCCGATGTTCTATTCTCCCATTTATTACCGAACCTGGGCATCTCCAAAGGTGATCTTAAACCCATTACTTCCCCTACCTTTGGCATAGGTCCCATCAAACTTCTTGTACTCGGATGGATTGATCTACCCTTGATGCTAAGGGGAACCTCGGTTCAGACCAAGGAAGAGCTCTTTGGTTCCACCATGATGAGGTTCATCATCATAGATGTCCCTTCGTCATACAATGCCATCCTTGGAAGGCAGACACAAGGTAATCTTCACATTTGCCCAGATGTGAAGTACCTAACGGTCACATTCAACACAAAGGAAGGGGACGTTAGAATACTCATTGATCAAGCCAAAGTAAGGAAAGTCTTCATGAAGGCAAGACAAAGCCTAATGAAAGTGCATTCACATACTTCGGGGGGGAAAAGCACGGCAAGCGAAGAGGAAAGAAGCGACCTTGAAAAAATAGAATCAAAGGATGTAGAACTTGTACCAGGCCTGAGTACTTGAGTGGGGAAAAAACTGGCCGAAGGTGACAAGGAAAAACTTGTATCCCTTCTATTAATGAACAAAGATTTGTTTGCCTACTCTCCAAGTGATATGCCTGGGGTGGACCCTAGTATAATCCAACATTGTCTTAAAGTGCATATAGAGGTGAAGCCTATTCAACAGAAAAAATGTAGCCTCTCAGTGCATAAGAATAACTTTGTTAAAATCGAAGTCCAACAGTTAATGGAGGCGGGAATAATAAATGATGCCAAGTATCCCGAATGGCTAAGCAATGTAGTTGTTGCAACGAAGGAGGGGAGCAATAAGCTCCAGATGTGCATCAACTTTCGAAACATAAACGATGTCTGTCCAAAGGACTCGTATCCTTTGCCACCAATAGACCAATTAGTAAACTCCACTGCTGAATATCGTCTACTTAGCTTCCTCAACACCTTTAGCGAATATCACCAAATTTGGATGAATCCCGATGATGAGGAAAAAACTGCCTTCATTACCAAAATTGGGACTTATTGCTATGTCAGAATGCCCTTTGGCCTTAAAAATGTAGGAGCAACAAACCAAAGGCTAATGAACAAGGTATTCAACTCCCAAACTGGGAGAAACATGGAAGTATATGTCGACGATATGATAGTCTGGAGCAAACAGCCTAGTAATCATATCGTAGACTTAGAGGAAACATTCCACCAACTTCGGGAGTTTGGGATTCATCTTACCCCGAGAAAAGTGTGTTTAGGGTAATGGCTGGCATATTCCTCAGGTTTATAGTATCCAAAAGAGGTATCAATGCCAACCCAGAAAAGGTTAAGGCCTTGCTATGATTCTGAACTCCCACGACAACCAAGGATGTGCAAAGGCTTACTGGGAGAACCATGGACCTTAGCAGATTCATCTCCAAATACAAGGACCGATGTCAACCATTCTTCAAAGTGCTCGCCAAAATAGCAAAGAATGAAGGTAACCTCAATTCAGAGGAACATCCTTTGAACGAAGATTGCCAAACGGCTTGGGGCGAACTCAAAAGCTAGTTAACCCACCTGCCGACACTTCGGCAGCCGCTGGAAGAAGAACCTCTCATCCTTTAGCTTGCTGTTACCAAAAAGGCCATAAGTTCGATATTTGTAAGAGAAGAGGTAGGAAAACAGTGGCCAGTATACCATGCAAGCAAGTCCCTGCACAGTGCCGAAGTTAGGTACCCTCTCCTGGAAAAGGCCATATATGCTTTAGTGTTCGCAAGCAGAAGGCTGCAGCCTTACTTCCAAGGACATCCTATCATTGTTCAAAGTAACCTACCTCTTAGAGATGTCATGAGGAAGGTCGACCACTCTAAAACATTATCAAAGGAGTGCATCAAGGTTGGTGAATACGACATCACCTATGAATCGAGAAATGCAATAAAGGCCCAAGCATTGGCTGATTTCATCGCTGAAGTACCAAAAACCGAAGATACCCCAGAGGACCTCGATAGTGATGAACCTGAGCGGGCACTCTTCATCGATGGTGCCTCCGATTCTGAACATCAAGGAGCCGGAGCACTTCTGCAGGGACCCGAAGGTATGGAAGCATGAAAGTCCATCAACTTCAGTTTCAACATCACAAATAATGTTGCCAAATATGAAGCCCTCGTAGCAGGCTTACGGTTGGCAAAAAGAATTGGTGTGAGAAATTTGAGGGCCCACAATGATTCTCAACTGATCGTTCAACAGATGGTAGGGGACTATGGGGTAAAAGACCTGAACTTGGCAAAGTATCACGACCTCACAAAAAGGCTTATTCAAGAATTTGACAGGGTATAGATAGAAAATGTACCTCAATGGGACAATATGGAGGCGGATACTTTGGCCAAATCAAAGGAGTCCACCAAAGTACTTTATCAGCTGAGCATAGCATTAATGTGCATAGCAACCTTGGGTACAGGGTGGGAAGATCCTATCAAGAAATATCTCAAAACTTTAGAACTTCTCAAAGACCCTCTTCAAGCTGTGCAAGTGCAAAAGTGCTCAGGTAGATACTTCCTGATCGGAGAAGACTTGTACCAACAAGGGTACCCAAGTCCGCTACAAAGGTGTGTCAGCGAAGAGGACATTAAGATGGTCCTCAAAGAAGTCCATTAGGGGGCCTGCGGTTGTCACATCGAGACTGATGCCCTTGCTAGAGTGCTACTCTGCCAGGGATATTTCTGTTCTACCTTAAAGAAGGATGTGAGGTAGTTTGTCTAGAAATGCGGTAAGTGCCAAAGACACGCTTCCATCCAGAGACTACCCTAAAAAATAATAGCTTCGGCAAACTATCCTTGCCCCTTTGTTGTTTGGGGTATTGTCGTCATTAGGCCTCTCCTAACAGCTCCAAGAGGAGTGAAGTTCTATGTAGTCACAGTAGAATATTTCACCAAGTGGATCGAGGCAGAGCCTTTTAGTAGCAATATCGGCAAAGGACATACAAAGATTTGTCTGGAAGAACATCATATGCAGATTTCATGTACTAAGGGTGATAGTAGCTGATAATGGTTCCCAGTTTACCGATAAAGGTTTCCATGAATTCGTATCCAACCTCGTGATAAAATTATACTTCGCACCGGTTGCCCATCCTTAGAGCAATGGACAAGTTGAAATGTCCAACAGAATGATAAAAAATGGTCTGAAAAAAAGGTTGAAAGAAACAAAGGGAAAATGGCCAGGAGAGCTTCTGAGCATGCTGTGGACCTACCGAACAACTTCTAGAAAGGCCATGGGTGAGACACCCTTCTCACTCATCTTTGGCATAGAGACCATTATCCTTGTCGAGGTTGTACATCCATCTATTAGAATACAAGTGTTCGATGAAGAAGGGAACAACCTCAGTTTAAGAACCAAGTTGGATATGATTGATGAGCATAGAGAGATGGCCGAGCTCAAAAGAAAAGCTTTTCAGTAGAGAGTAGCCGTTGCTACAAACTTACATGTCTAGCGTAAAGGAATCAAGAAAGGGGACCTCATTCTCTGAAAGGCTGAATTTGAATTCTGAAAACCATCTCATGGAGTACTTTAGGCAAATTAGGGTAGACCTTATTTGGTCCTCAAGGAAGTTCGGCTAGGAGTCTATAAGCTCGGGGATACCGAAGGTGAAGAATTTAAAAATACATGGCATTCAGACTATTTGACAAAATTCTACACATAGAAAAAATTTAAAGGGAAAAATTGTGCAAAAGACGCCGAAGGAGGTGAACTGAATGTGGCTGTTTCTGATAGTGCATAAATGATATTGTACAATTTTTACCAAAGGTGGTCGACTGAACATAGTTAGTCCTAAAGGTACTTAACTATTTTTGCACAAATTAAGTTTCATTGGTCGACCGAACATGGCTGGTCCCAAAGGTACTTAACTATTTTTGAAAAGCAAGTCTTTTGAAGAAGGTTGACCGAAGATGGTTGCGAAACCTTTAAAGAGACTAAGATGTAAATCCTTAAAGGGTAATACGACTCATCGTCAAAGATGGTTAAACACCGAAGGACGATAATGTTAGAAGTCAAACTAATCAAGGACTTGGCCAAAGTTTTGGACATGAAATGGGAAAGTTCCATTAAGTTTAAATGACGAAGTATAAAGTACACAAAAAAAAAAGAAGATAAGAAGCCTATTGCTTGTCTTCCCCATCTTCAGGGTCTTCAACACCTCGGCGTGATCATCTTCGGCATCATCATCCTCATCACCATCATTAGCAGAAGGAGGAATAACGGGGAGGTTAAGGAATTCAATACTTTACCATGCTGAGGATGGCCCTTCGGGGATATCAAGCGCCCGTAAGAAGGAGAGGTCAAGGTCAAGATACTGGGACAAGACTTGCTGGCGAGCAAGGAAAAAATAATCCTAAAACAAAGACTTAGTCACCTCATCGTACTTAGCCTTCTTCGCCTTCAAATCCTCCAGTTATTTCTTCAGTACTTTAACCTCCTTCTCCAGTTTCTTTTTCTTCTTCTTCTTCTTTTCCTTCTTTAGCTGGTCGATCTCAGCTATGAATTCAGCATTGAGCCTCAACACCTTTGTGAGATCGGTAATGGTGTCCTCCTTCTTCTTCTGAAAGGTTTCATTTTCTGAATTCAATGCCACCACCCTCGTGCCAAGGTCTAACACATTGGTAGAAAGGTCCTCCAAAAGCTCATTTTGGCTATTTAGTACATCTTCCTGAAGACTGGCCAGATCCTCATTCACAATTTTGTTGAGCTCACCATACTTGATGACCAAGCCAATAAACAACTCCTTGGCCTTGGCCAAGTTCTCCTCCGACTGACTTTGGATTGAAGAGTGTTTGGTCGCCCAAGCTCGAAAATATCCATCGTATGCCAAAAGCTACAAAAATGAGGATTCAAAATGTGGGTCAAAAGCAATAAAATCCCAAAATTTTTTAAGTCCTAAAAGGCTAAGGTTTACCTGGGCAACATGCTCGATCATGCTTACAGTGAGGACCTCCTCATTCGGGCACTCCTCTATCAGAGACTGGAAGGTAGCATTAGTCATAATGCCCCTTACCATATGAGGGGCCATCTTCTGAGTATCCTTGGAGAACAAGTCCATGTCCTCCATGAAGGTCCAGAAGGGCTCCCTCAGGACCTTGTCCTTTAGGATTTTTGAATCCCCAAAGGCCCTCTTTCGAACATGCTTTACCATCCACTGAGCCTGTGCTCACTCATCTGGAAAATCACATCGAAGTTTAGTTACAATGTTATCCCTTAGCGATTCATCTAAAAGGTCTAAAATACCAAAAAATCCCAAACCCAAAGATGAATAGCTAAGGGATAAACCTGGTTGGAGTTCGGGGCCTTCTTTGTCAGACTCACTAACGTTCAACACTTTGGCAGGGATGTCCTTCCCCTTACTTTCTTTGCTGTTTTTAAGCCTCTTCAACAAACATCTCCCTTAATGAAATTCCCAACGCCTCAGCAGCAGCATCGGGACTTAGGAGGATAGAATGGATTGCCGGCTCCGATGGCGGGTCTGAACGAGTAGCATTTTAGTCGAGGACCTCTACTTGACCTACGAGCGGAGGTGGAAGGGAGCCCTCCTTACTTTCCTTCAACTTCAACACCAAGGATGGCCCAGCTAGCACCTTCTTCCTCTTATATGCCTTCTTCTTCTATAGCTCCCCCTTCTTGCCCTGACCAAGGAAGAGACTATTGAGAAGGCCATAGATTTATTGCCCATCCCTGCAAAAAGAAGAACATCAATGTTAGTATGAAGAAGTTACAAAAAGGAAAGTGGGAAAAAAGCTTACTCTCCACCAGTGCCGAGTGCGTAAGTTCGCCCCGAAGGAGCATGACCAACCACGACTGGTTTTGGCATGTTCAAGTTAGTAAGGTGCTCTTTGATAACCCTTAGTTCCTGAAGTACTTCTTCGGTCATAAAGCTCCACCTAATCGAGAAAGGGTAGAAAGGACATGGGGGAACCTTGTCATCCCAGTCCACAACAGCCCAAATATGGCTATCAAACTCCTCAAATTGGGCCTCCAATTCTAAAGTTAATACGTTCCTCGAGTTTACTACATCAATGGCTAAGGTATCTGAAGACATTTAGTAGGAAGATCTACCCACTTCTTATCAATCCTCATGAAGAAGTACTTCTTCTACCAACCTCGCCAACTGTCTTTTGTCCTGAAAGTAAAAGTAAACTTCTTACTCCCGGCTCCCCAAGGGAGTAAGAAGTAGAATCCACTCTTCAGGACAGGATTGAGTTTGTAATATTGCATGAAAAGGATTAAGTGGGGCTCTATATTGAAGACCCCACACATGCAAAGGATGGTGTTAAAATAACAGTATGAGTTCGGAGGAAGTTGGTTGACAGCTATGCCATGAAATTGGCGGAAGTCGTAAACCATCTTCGGTGGAGGATACTGAAGACCCACCTTCAGCTGTGCTCTAAAGATAGTAACCTCATCATGGCGAGAAAGGTAGCTTGGCACAACAGGTCTGGGAAGACAGATGATGACATACGAGGGAAGGAAAAATTTGGCTAACCACTTTTTCAACTTTTCCAAAATGGCACAACTTAGGCGAGAGTTAAGAGGAAGCCAACTCTTAAGAATGGCTTTTACTAATGCTTGCCCAGAAGACATATTCGGGGGCAAAGGTACGAACCTCGGACAAATGAGGTAAAAACCAAAAGAAGGAGGAGGCGGAAGAACTACTTCAGAAATAAACCCATATACTTCAAAAGGAAAGGAGATTCGGGAGAATGCCTCAAAAGTTGCCAAAAATCGCTCTGACACTACCACCACCGTGAAAGAAAGCTAGAAAGGTGAGAGGAAATTAATGAGCAAAAGAAATGAGAATAGAAGAGTGAGGAAACCCTTGACGGCAAAGGCCTTATATAAATCAAAGGAGGTAGGTGAAGCATCGCCATAATGACCCTTTGCAAGCGAAGAGATGTAATCAACATAACGAATGTGACTGATCACCGCTAACTCAATGACACGTGCCACTTGATGCAAAAATTAAGGGCATGCCTACTGACACTGGCAGGCATGTACCACCTAGCCTAAAGTGACGCGACTGCCCAAACAGATAGGAACAATTCACTGATAGAAAACAAGAATATTAAACATTAAAGAAATTATGGCCCATCACCTTTGAAAAGGTGACTTTGGCTGCAAGACATGAAAAAGCTCCTTCGGGTTCTAAAGGTGTGACCTTGCCAAAAGAACAAGATGCTAGCTCCGAACAATGTCCTTGTCAAATATCACACCCTACACAAGCCCCAGCCCATGCTGACACGACCCCTCATGGGTGTGCCCATGAAGCCTATGGGAACTTGTCCCACGCTAGTCGCAATTGGCTAACTGATTACGTGTGCACTAGTTAACACCTTCATGCTTTTAGTTGTTTAATCCTATTATGCAATAATGGATGGATTTATGCTTTGACTTAATCAATAAAATAAAGAAACAATGCTTAACATGTTGCCATGGCATAATTAATAAAAACAAATATCAAAATTGCCAAAGCATTCAAATCAATTAAGTGGAATTAACTACACATAATCAATTGTGTGCAAGCATCCAAACAAGAGTAGACTATGCTCGCACCCAAGAGCGACTTTAGAGTAACATTACTTAACATGACCATTGGAGGCAAACTAGTGCATTAAAACTATACACTGAATGACTATACTGAGATCTGAGACTAAGCTTCCACCTTAGAGCAAACTCCCAATGGCAAGCTTCGTAAGCCCTCCCTTGTGCTTCACTAGCCTCTGTAGGCCAGAAAGACAACTGTAGTTAGTACCATAACTTAACCAAAAAGCACCCCATAAACTAGAATCATGAAGATTCAAATAAACTAAATACCTGCTCATAAGCCTAGCTTAATAACCCTCAACGGCTGTTGGCTCAACGATGCCTAAATCTGCACAACAAAAACTAAGGGAGTGAGAATCTGAGATTCTCAGTAAGGGGTCTTCAATGTACCTGCAAGAAAATCCTGAGGACTCCACATATAAGAACATATGTAACCTTCTGTGTGCACATACAGCCTGAAGGTCTAATATATGTACATATAACTAGGTGCCCTGAGACCCCTCCTTATCCTAGTCCTCCTCACGGAGCATCACTCCATGCTAGCGAGTTCTGGCCACTAACTCACTCCTAGCAAGCCGTAGCTTACTGACTGACGCAATAATGTAGCCTTCCCTTAGTTGTTGTTATGCAGGTGAACATGGTGGATGCTCCTTGCTTGCGCTGTAAGAAATCCAGTGGGTGTACTAGGCCTCCACATAGTGCCTTAAGTCTTTAGACTTGACTAGGTCACTTGTGTACTAAGCCTCTACGCAATTAACCTACCAAGGATGCACTAGGCTTTCACTTGTACCTCAAGGCAGGGCTTGGCTTGGCAACAAGTGCACTAAGCCTTCATCTATGGTGCTCCCCTATCCACAATTTTCACACTAGTGGGGTTGCAATGATCATTGTTGGACTCATTTACTAGGTTCTTCAGGATCTTAACTAGGTGTAGTAAGGTTTCACCTTGCAACCTCGTGGCTAATGGCACGACTGGGTCACTAAGGGTTGTAAACCTTTTGTTAGTGTTGTGCTCAAAAGCCAACCATGAGATCATTGTATTTTTGCACATTGAGTCATGATATTTTATTAAGGCATTAATCCATCAATTATGTTTGTTGTTTTATTTCTGCATAACATAACAAACATAATCGTAACCCTAGAATAATGATATTCTTAAACGTCCCTGGTCTAGTATTATTATGGAGCGGGTTGCAATAATACAGAACGACTAGCATATGTGGAGACTAATATGAGATATGTAGTCTACATATGGGTACAAGTTGGAGAACTTGTGTACTGGACCGACCCACCATGAGAACACTACATGGATCGTTATATGAGTGTCATAAGTGATTCTCATAGTGATCATGGTATATGTAGTCCTTCGACCTAAGATCATCAAGGTTCCCTACATGTGAGTCACATACTTTGATACTTTCCTTTGTTGCTCGTAACTGAGTGAACTTGAAGGAGGTCATTGGGTATGTCACATATCATGCGGAGGGATTTGTATGATCAAGATGGGATTTGTCCCTCCTATGTAACGGGAGTGATATCTTCNAGAGGCTCGTGTGGATACCATAGAGAGCCTGAACACGTCAACTGTTCAGGTTTTGTGATTCGACTCCACAGTTGAGTGAGAAATCTCAACCGAGAATTAGGTATGAAAATTTTTGAACACCCGGTTTACCCCGTTTCACTTGGATCCTAGAGGGTTTTGGTTAAATTTCACTGCGCTGTTTGGCTCCCGAAACCCAACACCTTTCACCCATGAGATCTTGTAAACTAGCTGCACTAAGGTTTTTGCATAAAAGCCTCAAATCCAAAGTATTAACTAGGCTTCTAATAGTACTAATCCTTGCACCCACTTATGGTGCTTTATTGTGGACATAATTTCCTTTAAAACTTGCCTTCATTTTGAGTTAAAATAACTTTAAAACTAGGACATTTTAAGTGTTTTAAAACCTGGAGATGATAGTACTCCCTCTTAGCTTCGTGTGGAATCTTGAATCACCTCAATCAGACACCCAAGCGAAAAGTTATGCCAAAAACAAAATCGAGTGTCAAATGCTGTCTTGGCGACGTGTCGCCACAGTTGTCGACGTTCTGCCAATTTTTTGAGGTCTTGGTGATGCGTCATGGGAACTCATGGGGATTGGCGATGCTTCACCAACCAGCAAAATGCCCAGAAAATCGCTGGTTTTGCTGCTATGAACTTTGAACACTTTCTAAACATATCAAACATGCATGGATAGCCTTCAAACTTCACATACGTGTAGTACACGTTGCATAGACCACAATGCACCATTCAAACCAATCCTATGGTGTCCATAAACACCATACCAATCCTTGAAAAGTCCATAGTGCAACATGTTCATTACCATCCACCAACTAATGCCATCCACAAATCTACTTGAATTTAACAAGCGAACAAGCTAGGAATGGCATCAATTATCCTGGAATCATAAACCCCTTACCTCAATTACATACGAACTAGCAAGAATCAAGCACCAAAACCTTCGAGCTTTAAACGCAAAGCTCCATTAACATTTCCCATGGTTCCAAGCAAATTCAACTTATACGGGACGAATTCATGCTCATTCTAACTAGAACCAGGCTCATGAAAGCTCAAGAAACCAAGAACAACTCAAGTAAACCATTTGGGCAAAATGTACCTAAGCTCCATAAACCTCAGAACGTCATTCCAAGTTCACAACACAAAATCCATGCAAAAAGGAAGTCCTTTCATACATATAAACCTCATGGGGCACCAAAAACCACCAAGAATTGATAAAGAAATTGAAGTTTTGCCATGGAATTTGAGAGAAGGAGGAGAGCTACAGGTTCATAAGGAGGAAGAAGGTGAATAGTGGCTGGAAATGGTTAAAAAATGGCTTAAATAGCCAACTTACCACTTAAGCCCTTTAAGTTCTTTAGTTTTGTCAAAATGACCCCATGTTCAAATAGTGTCTTAAAACTTGGCAATTTCATCCAACTTTTTGGTTTCTTGTCACTTAGGTCCAAAAGATCAACTTATGAGCTTAAATGCGAAACTCATCACCTCGGGGTACAAAATGATCATTTTGCCCCTAGTGACACTTATATGCCAAATTAAAATAGGAACCATCTATCCTTTAGATAACTTACTTGATCTTGCTAATTCACCTTTAATCAAGGCATTTAAACTAGGGATTTATGAACTTACCTTACCCACCGAGCATTCCGCTAGGAGGGCAATAACATTCTCCCCACCTTGGAGAATTTGGTCCTCCAAATTCAATCTCCCCACCTTAAGTCACTATACTAGGATACGGTGCCAGCATATCCCGATCAAACCTACCAAGGGATGTCAGTCATACAACAACCTACTTGGTGACAAACTACCCAACTCATTTCGCTAATGCCCTTTAGGAACTTGGGTTGAGCCCTATCTCATATAGGTACTATGGTTAATGCCATTCTTTTGTGCTCACTCTCAACTTTAGTATGGTTGTTGTTCACATTCCTCTCCACCTTAGTTTGACCGTACTCTGTCTCAAACACATTAATACACTTTGGCTCTTGAAGACTATGGCATGGCCTTTGCATACAGTACTACTAAAGCTCAGCTGACTACTCCAAGCTGTCCCAACAAATCCAGTGATCACAAATCCTCTACTATAACCTTTATGCTGACTCCTTTAGTGTAAGATAGCTTAACATGCTTTTAAAAGCTTGTCCACTACCCTTACACTATTAGGGTTTTACTGAAAGTTCAGCACCAACAGGCTTCCCTCATTTACTCCTTTATACTAGAACCTACTAGTGTAAGCTAACTTAACAAGTTAAACTTGTCCGTTAACACTCACACTAGAAAAAGTTCTACCCTAGGTTCATCATCCAATGCCAGCTACCAAACCCCTTAGTGTAAGTTAGCTTAACAAGTATGCAACTTGTCCACTAACTCTTACACTGTTAATTCCTTACTCTTGGTCTGGCACTCGACAACTCTTAACCTTTACTAGGCTAAGTGTGTCATTAGTGTATTATGGGCTTCCCACATACATCACTAGCATTCTTGAGACATACTTCGCTTCAAGCTCCACTATACATTAGAGCTCTTCGAATGAATAAACTACCGAGAGTTGTAAGTCCCGGCCCACCCTAGAGTACAAGTCTCCAAATGCTCCCTTTGGATTGCCCTTATGCATCAGGTATACCAGTGCACTGGGCAGGAAACCCATACACCACCTGAGCATCATCATCCTACCGCTTTCGCTACTCTGGAGCCTCTTACACCCACATGTCCACAAGAAAAAATCTCTCTGGCATGAGTGTCGAGACCTCCAAGTAGCTAACAGCCTTTGGGCCTTATCCATATCTTCTCAGCTCATGCCACCCAACACTCAGCAATTTAACTATTGAGAGGCTACCCAAGTCGAAGGTCTTGATGCTTCAACTGCTCCACTTGAAGTATTATAGGTTCCCAAAGCCTACACACTCAGTCTCTTCACTTTCCTGTACTCTAGGCACAATACCCTACACACACCGGATTAGCTCCTTGGGTGTGTCCTTAGGTCAGTAGTCGACTAGACACCTTAACCCATTCACTAGGCTCCAATGTGCCTCTTATTCTTAATAGACTTCTTAATCACTTAACTATGGTTACAAAGAACCATCTTCACTCTCAATATTCAACTATCATACCATGACTATACTGTGTCACCCATGTGTCAAACTGATAAATTTACTCAACACACCCGCTAGCCCTTAACCAATCTCATAAATCATGGGCCCTTCCTTTTAAAGGTACTAGGGTCACATAAAATGTTCTAACTTTGGGCTTTAACTAGCTCAACCAATAACCTAATTGACTAGGCTTCAAACCAATGACTTTTCTCTACCTTGGTAGTCACAATAATTACTGAAGCCATCAAACAGATACTTGAGCATAACTGTACCTATACTCGACTTGGCACTTTGATTATTGAGTATAACACTCTACTAGGTGGGAGATTACTTTACCTTGTGGTTACTTATGAGTCACCTCATGACTAGACATAGTGAACTCTTTCTCTTTCTCTTTCTCTCTCTCTCACGGGCACTCCTCGGACACTACCCCATAGGGTTAAGGCAAGTATCCTTTTTTGGGTATCACTTAGGCATCCCAAATTGATACTTCAATGTTCCACTAGCTTACTGGCACTAACATAAACATCAAGCAACCACCATAGTGTCCTTGGATTCACTTAGGACTTAGTCCTTTACCTACTCAGCTAGTTTCACTAGTCGAGTCTCTCTTCTTCCATGAATCAACTTAGTGGCCCTTAACTCCACTTAACCATGGGGTGATGAGCTCAAGTCATCCACTATCCCCTGGTCCATGGCAGTCCTTCTTATTACTTGGGTCCTCTTATGCCTTTAGGTAATCAAATCAAACCCTAGCAATGGTCCCACTCTTACTGGCTCAACCCTAGGGTATACAGCTAACGGACGACCAAGCCTATCCATCCATTTACCCCTGGATGAATTCCTTGCTCCTTTTTTCTTTGTATGGTCACCTTCTTCATTTACTAGTTAGAAACTAAATAAAAACTTACCTACTTACCTGTTCGGCATCAGACTGAACTGCTCATTTTGTTGATGTCTTTAAGGAACTCATCTCCTCAACTAACAAGTCGTTCACTAACAACTAGGCCACCAAACAAACTCATGTAGGGAGATTATCTACCAAACCCTGGAACCTTTTCCAATCTAAGGCATTTAAGCCTCCACTTAAGTAAGTCTACACACTAGTAAGTGGGTCCTAGGGCATCAAGCACTAATCCAATACTTGGTGCATCATTAGGCTCTTAATGCACTTGAGTTAGCCCTTAACCCTATTCGAAACTACTACCCAACATGCAAAACAAAACTATGCGAGTAAATTGATGCCATAACTCCAACAATGTAACTTGACTACTAGTGAAAGGTTAAAAACTTACCTCACACTAGCTATGCACTGCCTGCGAGTTCACTATGGCTAGTGGCTACGAGTTCACATCTGGCTAGTGGCTGCTTACTTTGACCACTAAACAGGCCAAACAACCTCAACTATTCCTCTGGTGCACTAGGTCAATTGCTTGTGGCAACAACTATTGGGGATAAACTTCCTAGGCTGGTCTTAACTTAACCAAGCCCAAAATTGAAACTAGTTCGATAACCACTCGAACCACTGGCAACATTTCTTCGGTGTAAGCTAAGAGTGAAACACTCTTTATACTTTTAGGCCTTGCCCTTCACCTTAGAATCCACTTTTATTCCTCGGTCTCAAGTCGACCTTTGCACTATAGGCGTGTTACTTTTACTCTTACTAGGTTGGATGAGCCAACCTCCACCTCATAGTTTCATGTCTTCAACTCATCTAACTCTCTTTCAATAGCTACTACATTTTGCACCACTTACTGGTGCTCACCTTAAAGATTGTGCAACGCCCTCATATACTAACTCAAGGCCATGAGGAACTTATCCTCAAGCTCATACTCTCGATAGAAAGTACAACAGTACTACCCTTCATTGCCTTGTAGCCCACATGATCAAGTGCTGACCACTTAGGTTAGTGCATCCTCAAGCCTCTTCGGCGTACCCTAACCCATTCAAGTTGGTGGGTTCAAGTACTAGAACCTCTAGAGTATTCCACTTAGCCCGGTTGTACTCCCCGCCTTGGGAGAACCCATATCCTTTTGCATAACCCACCTTACGAATGAGGTCCAAAACAACTTCCTCGGATGGTGGTCACATCCTGACTACTTGCACCAAAGTGTTGCCTTACCTTGAAGCAAGACAAACCAATTGCCCCAATGTTGCCACACTACTTTGCTAGGATCCCTTCTTGGACCTTAGCATTTGAAATCAAACCTGACCTAGTTTCACCATTGCAACCTGCAACCAAAGCCAGATGACAACTCATAGATGTTGGTTAGTACAAACTACCTTAGCACAAGGACAAACCACTAGATCTCAATACCTAGCCTCTAATGACCACGACTGAGCTCTGATACCAAAAATTGACATGACCCCTCACGGGTTAGCCCAGGAAGGCTATGGGAACTTGTCCCATGCTAGTCGCAATTGGCTAACTGATTACTTGTGCACTAGTTAAAACCTTCATGCTTCTAGTTTTTTAATACTATTATGCAATAATGCATGGATTTATGCTTTGACTTAATCAATAAAATAAAGAAACACTGCTTAACACGTTACCATGGCATCATTTAATAAAAACAAATTTCAAAACTGTCAAAGCATTCAAATCAATTAAGTGGAATTAACTACACATAATCAATTGTGTGCAAGCATCCAAACAAGAGTAGACTATGCTCGCACCCAAGAGTGACTCTAGAGTAACATTACTCAACATGACCATTGGAGGCAAACTAGTGCATTAAAACTATACACTGAATGCCTATACTAAGATCTGAGACTAAGCTTCCACCTTAGAGCAAACTCCCAGTGGCAAGCTTCGTAAGCCCTCCCTTGTGCTTCACTAGCCTCTGTAGGCCAAAAAGACAACTGTAGTTAGTACCATAACTTAACCAAAAAGCACCCCATAAACTAGAATCATGAAGATTCAAATAAACTAAATACCTGCTCACAAGCGAGGCTTAACAACCATCAACGGTTGCTAGCTCAACGATGCCTAAATCTACATAACAAAAAGTAGGGGAGTGAGAATCTGAGATTCTCAGTAAGGGGTCTTCAATGTACCTACAAGAAAATCCTGAGGACTCCACATATGAGAACATATGTAACCTGCTGCATGCACATATAGCCTGAGGGTCTGATATATGTACATATAACTAGGTGCCTTGAGACCTCTCCTCATCCTAGTCCTCTTCACGGGGCATCACTCCATGCTAATGAGTTCTGGCCACTAACTCGCTCCTAGCAAGCCGTAGCTTACTGACTAACGTAACAATGTAGCATTCCCTTAGTTGTTGTTATGCAGGTGAACATGGTGGATGCTCCTTGCTTGTGCTGTAAGAAATCCAGTGGTTATACTAGGCCTCCACATAGTGCCTCAAGTCCTTAGAGTTGACTAGGTCACTTGTGTACTAAGCCTCCACCCAATTAACCTACCAAGGATGCACTAGGCTTTCACTTGTACCTCAATGCATGGCTTGGCTAGGCAACAAGTTCACTAAGCCTTCATCCATGGTGATCCCCTATCCACCATTTTCACACTAGTGGAGTGGCAATGATCATTGTTGGACTCATTTACTAGGTTCTTCGGGATCTCAACTAGGTGCAGTGAGGTTTCACCTTGCAACCTCGTGGCTAACGACACGGCTAGGTCGCTAAGTGTTCTAAACCTTTCACCCATGAGACCTTGTTGACTAGGTGCACTAGGTTTTCCATATAGAAGCCTCAAATCCAAAGTCTTAACTAGGCTTCTAATGGTACTAAACCTTGCACCCACTTATGGTGCTTTATTGTGGCCATAATTTCCTTTAAAACTTGCCTTCATTTTGAGTTAAAATAACTTTAAAACTGGGACATTTTAAGTGTTTTTAAAAAATGGAGGTGATAGTACTCTCTTTTATTTTCATGTGGAATCTTGAATCACCTCAATCAGACACCCGAGTGAAAAGTTATGCTAAAAACAAAATCGGGTGTCAAATGCTGTCTTGCTGACACGCCGCCATAGTTGTCGACGTTCTGCCAATTTTTTGAGGTCTTAGCGACACGTCGTGGGAACTCATGGGGATTGGAAACACGTTGCCAACCTATAAAATACCAAGAAAATATCCAGTTTTGCTATTATGAACTTTGAACACTCTCCAAACATATCATGTATGGATAGCCTTCAAACTTCACATACGTGTAGTACACATTGCATAGACCACAATGCACCATTCAAACCAATCCTATGGTGTCCATAAACACCATACCAATCCTTGAAAAGTCCCTAGTCCAACATGTTCATTACCATCCACCAACTAATGCCATCCACGAATCTACTTGAATTTAACAAACAGACAAGCTAGGAATGGCATCAATTATCCTGGAATCATAAATCCCTTACCTCAATTACATATGAACTAGCAAGAATCAAGCACCAAAACCTTTGAGCTTCAAATGCAAAGCTCCACTAACATTTCCTATGGTTCTAAGAAAATTCAACTTATACAGGACAAATTCAAGCTCATTCTAACTAGAACCAAGCTCATGAAAGCTCAAGAAACCAAGAACAACTCAAGTAAACCATTTGGGCAAAACGTACGTAAGCTCCATAAACCTCAAAACGTCATCCCAAGCTCACCACACAAAATCCATGCAAAAAGAAGTCCTTTCGTACATATAAACCTCATGGGGAACCAAAAACCACCAAGAATTGATGAAGAAATCGAAGTTTCGCCAAGGAATTTGAGAGAAGGAGGAGAGCTACAGGTTCGTAAGGAGGAAGAAGATGAATAGTCGCTGGAAATGGTTAAAAAATGGCTTAAATAGCCAACTTACCACTTAAGCCCTTTAAGTTCTTTAGTTTTGTCAAGAAGACCCCATGTTCAAATAGTGTCTTAAAACTTCGCATTTCATCCAACTTTTTGGTTTCTTGTCACTTAGGTCCAAAAGATCAACTTATGAGCTTAAATACCAAACTCATCACCTCGTGGTATAAAATGACCATTTTGCCCTTAGTGACACTTAGATGCCAAATTAAACTAGGAACCATCTATCCTTTAGATAACTTACTTGATCTTGCTAACACACCTTTAATCAAGGCATTTAAACTAGGGATTTATGAACTTACCTTACCCACCGAGCATTCTACTAGGAGGGCTATAACACATGCACACTCAGTGCCACTCACCAATAACTACCCAGAAAGTTATCAAACGAGTTTAATTGCAAGTGTTAAGAACTACAATTAATTCGGCCAACTTTCTGTAATGGGCTTTAAGTCTTATTTTCTTAAGTTATAGGCCTAAAAGGTGCCCAGGAGGCTTATGCCAAGTTTTGTTTAGTTACTTGTAGTGTAAGTAAGGCCCAACCACTAACTAGCACCTCAAAGCAAGGTGAAGCTTAGTAACTTGCAGTACAAGCAAGGCAGTGTATGTGGTAACTTGCAATACAAGCAAGGCATACACTTAAATACTTAAGTACATAGATTGCATGTCCTTCAGGTGTGCTACATATATGCATGGCAAAAGAAGCCCACAGCTTTGTACTTTTGAAACCAAGGTTTTTCATGCTCAATTGTTTTTGGCCAAACTTGGTACTCAAGAATATCAACACATAAAGCTCAATCATCAACATATATACCTCTCATAACTTGGCTTAGAAGCATCCCATATATATATATATAACCAGAACCAACACCAACCAAGCATAACTTGGTGTCCAAGTAACCATAAAGTACACAAAACCAAAGTACCCGTGGCTATAAGTATTTACACAAAAGATAGCCCAAAAGAGTACCCCTAACTTGGCACATGCCAAGACCACCTATTGTTCAAAACCCTGCCAAGTTATGTCATTACAACCCAAGACCTCACTCTCCAAGGAGGAACCTAAGTGTGCAGTATAACAACACACATTGCAACACTAAGCCTATGACCATATTCACGGTCATGAATGTGAAGACTACAGTCAAGGCCAAAGTCTACAAGTCCAAGACTCCTTTAGACGTATCCCACAGCTACAGCCTGCAAAACTTATAGTATAAGTCTTGGCCATAATAATATATAAGACTTGCTTATGTATAAAGCCAAGTTTCGGTTGGCAACATACCTCAACAATAGTGTGCACTTCCTAGCACAAAAACAAGCAAACACTCACTTAAGCTCTATGTCTTTGGCTGAAACACAACTGTATAGGCAATGAGTAATTATACTCAGCAGGATTCATGTGCATAATGACTCATATTGAGCCAATTTAGTTAAGTCTGAGACTTAACCTCCATGAGCTTCTTGGAAACTAGCAAGAAAACACTAAAACACCAAGATACAAGACACAACATATATATAAACACCATACTAACCGAGACCACATATACACATAAACATTAACTACCATTGGCTAGCATACACAACAAGGCAATCAAGCACGCAACTCACACACACACCTTAAAGTCTCTCGGCCAAATACTAGCAAGTGTCCATGTTCCAAAATTTGTACTTCACTTCCTTATTTGCACACACCAATCCACTAGAGCTCTGAATTACATAGTAAGTTGGCCTAACTCACTTTGAATTCTAACACTTGCCATTAACTTGATTAGCTAATCAACTGACATGTACCCAAAACTCCTCAATATGCCCATCAAGCAAGCTAAGATCATATAGCATTATATAACCATCACTTAGTTGTTTTATCTACTTGATCATGGAAAATCTACCAAGAATCCAACTAGAAAACATGAACCCTACCTCAATTCCTTGAGCTTGAGTCCTTGGTTTGCCTTGATTCCTCCAAGACCGAGCTCAAAATTCCAATGGTGATGTCACCAAGGGCCAAAATTACGAACTCTAAGCTTGATTCTCCCTTCAAGCTTTACTTCCTCTCCAATTTGATCAAGATCTGGCACCAACCCGACATGAACTCTCAAGAACATCACAAGTCTCGGTCAAGCACACTAAAGGATGTTTTGACCGAAATCATGTTTTAATTTTTGAGTGGAACCACGCTTAACTGGATTTGGCCACATGGACTTTAAAAAAGGCTTAATGCCACCTTGGCCTTGTACTAAAATGCATGGCTTCATTAGCTCGTTAAGACTTCATAGTTTCAAAATAAACACTCAGTTAATAGTACAATTTGATCCTCAAACTTCACTTCTCGGCATTAATCACATAATTATTTTTTTCATATGCAATTCAAGCCCGAAACTTCTCGATTTTGCACACACATCACTAATCACATACATTTCTCGTGTGCCACTTTCACTCTGATGTAAGAATTTCACCTGAATGAAATTTTCACTTGAATGAAAATTTTCAGATACAACATTAATCTCATTTCTCAATCGAGTCCCTCTCATTTCCTTTACATTTCCTTGTATTCTTGGCCTTGGCCAAGCACTGAGGGATGGTCCTAACATTAAAGGCTCGAAACTTAGTGCAAAGACCTTTGGAGAATGCTGGGAATACAACTTCAGCAAAAGAATGGAGTTTTTACCCAAAGACGCGGCAAGAGTAAACTTTCTCGATGAAAGTACTACTTCAGCTGCTAACACCGAAGATATTACTTCACCTTGTCCGAAGGGGGCATGTGACAGCCAAAGGGCTATCGCCCCTGAGATCTCCTAATTGGCAGTTGAAGGGCTATCGGCCCCAAGATCTCCTGATCGGCTAACCTGTCGCCACCCTTGGAATGAGCTTAGCTGCGACCTTGGGGCATTCTTAACACTACCCTCGGAAAGGAACATGACTAACTTCAGGAAAAGGTGTCTTCACCACCCTCGGATTTATGAAGCTATCGACCTTAGAAAAGTAGATCCACCATCATCAATAGAGGAAAAAGTCTCTAGAAGGTGACCCACTCTTCCGAAGGGCCTTCCCCGATAGCCTTCAGGGGGAAAATCTCTGCCCCAAAGGGGTCTCACAGAAATCGGCAAAAATGGTTAAGGAGCTTCTGACAAAGAGACCTCACATATGCCCCTACCCTCTGGCCAGAATGGCCTACAACTAGCTGGAGATGCCTACCTCTGAAGGTACGGATCAGATCTGACCGAACACGTGTCATGATCTAGACAAGCTGTGTCAAACCGCCTCCTCCGTCCACCCTCCTATAAATACTTGGGAAGGACCTTAGTAAGGACATGAGACTCTCGCTAGTCTCTACTCTCTGCTCTTTACTATTACTCTCACAAATACTTACCTGGGCATCGAAGGCTCCTCTCCCAAAAACACACTCCAGGGAGCTTCTAACTCGTGTTTGTTCTTAGTGTTTCAGACATCTCCACACATGAAGTCCTTTCAGCGGCCCAGCATTTCATTCAACGAGGATGCCACTGGGCATCACTCTCTACCCCTTAAAGAATTTGGTTCTCCAAATTCTGAAGTAATATAGGGAGTAGCTCTAGGTACCACATAAGCATCTCAGTTTTTCTTTTCCAGGTAGCTTATTGCTCAAAATGGTGAGACCATTGGATCTTCACCATGCTTATCCACTTACTCCTTAACTTTCTCACATCCCTCACTAGAACCTTTATAGGTTCCTCTTCATAATTGGGGCTAGGGGTCATTAGGATATCAGAAGCTGGTTTCGCCTATTGTGGGTCAGATAAGTATTTCTTGAGCATGATAACATGAAAGGTATCATGTTTGTGATCTTGCTCTAAGGTGAATTCTAGCTCATATGCCACATTACCTATCTTGGCCAGCATTTAGAATGCCCAATATATCTTGGAGTCAATTTACCCTTCTACCCAAATCTCATGACTCCTTTCATTGGAGAGACTTTAATCCACATATAGTCCCATACTTGGAACTATAAGTCTCTTCTCCTTCTCTAATTGGCATAAGCTTGCTCTCAATCATTGGCAGCTTTAATTATCTCTTGGATCATCTTAATCCTTTTAGAAGTTTCATGGATTAATTTTTCTCCTATCTCTAGTTTATCTTGAGGATTTTGCCAAGAATGAGAAGCAGTACACTTCTTCCCATATACAGCTTCAAAAGGTGCCATCTTTATCACTGAGTGATAACTACTGTTGTAGGAGAATTCTATCAAAAGTAAGCATTGATCACATTATCCCTTAAAATCTAGTACACAGCACCTTAGCATGTCCTTAAGAATTTGTATAGCTCTTTCTATTTGTCCATCAGTTTAAAGGTGGTGGGCTAAACTTAGTTTCAATTCTGTGCCTAGTGCTTAATGTAATGATTTCCAAAATCTAGACACAAACCTTGGGTCTCTCTCTAAAACTATGTCATATGGGATACCATGTAATCTTACTATTTCTTTAATATACAACTATGCCAGCTTATCCAGAGGATCTATGACACTAATAGGTAAAAAGTGAGCTAACTTTTCAAGTCTATCCACAATCACCTAGATAGTATCATGCTTCATCCTTGTCATGGGCATACATACTAGGAAATCCATAGATATGGATCCTTATTTTCTCTCTAGTATAGGTTGATAGCTTACGATGTGGTCTTTGGTCTTCCACCTATAATTGCTGACATATCACACATTTGGACACAAATTTTCTAATTTCCTTCCTCATATTAGGCCACCAAACTTGTTCTTTCAAATTTTGGGACGTTTTCATTGTTCCAAAATGTATGCTCATCCTACTAGAATAGGCTTCTTTCAAAATTTGTTCTCTTAACTTATACCCTTTGGGTATATAAATTCTATCTTGGAAATACAACAATCCCTGCCTATAAGAGAACCCTTGGAATAGTTTTGAATTTCTCTGCCCAGATATTCTAGTAAGATCTTGATCTTACTGTTGTGCTTTTAATATTTGTTCTTTCAAAGATGATTGAATGGTTATCACTTCCAATTGGGCTTTTCCCCATCCTAACAACTTGTTAGCCAACAAGTTCGATTATTAAGCTTAGTTTGTTCTTCTTTTTCCCCATGTTTCAAAATACCAATATATTTCCTGCTTAGGGCATTGGCCACTTTATTAGCCTTGCCTTTAGTGTATTCAATGGTATAATCAATGTCCTTGAGGTACTCAAGCCATTTCCTTTGCCTCATATTCAACACTTTTTGAGTAAAGAGATACTTGAGACTTTTATGATCAGTGAAGATTTGGAACTTAGTGCCTAATATGTAATGTCTCCACTGTTTCAAGGCAAAAATCATAGCTGCAAGTTCCAAGTCATGCATCGGGTAATTCTTTTCATGTGGTCTCAATTGCCATGAACCATTGGCTATAGAGTGACTTTCTTACATTAGCACAAATACTATGCCCACAATAGATGCATCTCTATAAACCTCAAAAGGTTTCTCGGGATTAAGTAGTATTAGCATAGGGGTTGAAGTAAGCTCTTCTTTGAGTTCTTGGAAGCTCATCTCACACTCTTCTAACCATTCACATCTCTACCCTTTCCTTGTCTGCTTGGTCAGAGGCGTTGCCATTACAGAAAATTTAGGTACAAACCTTTTATAATAGCTAGCCAGACCTAAGAAGCTCAAAATTTCCTTAACATTCTATGGTTCTTTCTATTACCCACTCTGGGGTAGTCCAGTTATGGTGCCAAGATTGTGCATTTAAAATCTCAGGATTGGTATGTCCCATAGGCCATCAAAACAATACGCTTAATGTGCATACACAAGTGGCCCTCTTGGCCACTATATGAATACATGCATATTGGTCAACCATTACACATATATTCACATTTTATGCACATCATGGTAGAAAGAAAGAAAAACACTAGTACAAGTCTTAATCTTGGCTACCATACATTAGGCAATCTTGTTAACTTCATGTTTCCAGCCATTGCACCTGAACTTCTATAAAAAAACTGTATTAATCTAGCCATGTATGCCTTTATTTTCATTGCTCCATTATCAATTTGAAACTTAGGCCAAACCAAGGAAATTGGTTTTACATCAATAGCCCACCTATGGACCAGGTTATGGATTTTTTAAGTTGGTTACAAAATTATGACAAATTAGCCAAATTTGCAACATCATAACTTTGGCTATAGGGATCCAAATGCAGGAACTCCAAATCCCAGTCAAACCTCCAGATGTGCTCTATATGTGGTGAAACTTTCATACCAAGATTCACTTTACACAAAGAGATATAAAACTTTGAGTGCAGGGTAAAAAATCTATCCAATTTATAACCATTATGGCCATACAAAATTTCATAAGTGTGCAAACACTTCATTCACAAGGGGTAAGTCATCCAAGGCTATCCCATACATGTCCAATACACATAATAATTACATGATCTTGGATATAGCAACTTTATGTGGTTTAAACATAATTTACAAACAAGCAGTCCATTTTTCACACTTAGACAGCTTGTGCAACACCTTCACATACAAAGCAAAACCATCCTCAAATGTTCACATAATTTTCCAAATTTACATGCCTTACATGTGCATGCATACATGAACTACACCATTGCCTTAATTTAGCTAAAGATCATCCAAGTCAGAGAATATGCTTGAGACATAATGAACTCCAAAATAGGATGCTGGATGGCTGCTGTGTAACACAATAAGCACCATCAATAAAAATGCTAAATGTGCTCCTAAAATACTAAAAAATTCTAGATCATAACTAGATAGATGGAAGCTCATCTATCAAAAATTTTAGATCAAAACTCAAACAAAAAGGGTTAGTTTGAATGTGATCTTTCCGCTAGACCTAAAATGGACAGATTTAAGGGGAGGTAAGTTTCATGGAGAAACTTAGTAAGGAGAACACTTTAATAGTAAGATAACGTAGCATTTAGCAATCACCTACATCCAAAGACACTAAAACAGAAGGAAACCCAATGCAAGTATCCAATATGGAGCATCCAAATGCAGCAATCAAACACAAACAACAAACACATGTATGCAATAGCAACAACATTCACTGGTTAGTCCATAAAACATGTAATAAACATAAGTATATCACTATTGAAGCCCTCCTCAACCATAAGCTTAGCCTTAGAAGAGTTTAACACTAGTTAGTACTAACTTTGGGCTTTACAAACCCTTAAATTCGCTGCCATCACTGTACACTGTACACTTCACACTAGGTCACAAAACCTTCACTAAGTGCACTCCCTTCACTAAGCTTGGTTTATCAAGCTCATGGCTCTCTTCCAAGCTTAGCCCTAGCTCCATGGATGCTTTTAAATACAGTAAACATCCCATGAGAGCAAGAGAAATCTTTACCTTTTCCTGGAAATCCAATAAACCTCAGATAAACCCAAAAACTTGGGTTTATGGTCTTCCTAGATGCTTTGGTTGTCTTCTCTTGCCTTCTCTTGATTGTTTTCAGTAAGGTGGGTATGGAAGGATGTGGAGGAGTTCAAGGAAGAACCCTAGTAGATGGAGGTCAAAGTTTTGGAAGAAAATGGGGAGAAAATGATTTTTTTTTCTAGCTTTATTTCTTTCTTGGTTTTTAGTAATGCCATGTTTGCAAATTTTGCAAACTTTAGGCCACACTTGGAAAACGATTTTACCATCCATTTGGAATGGTAAAATGATAGTTTTTGACCTATTTTAACGGTGGTTAAGGGTCATTTTCACCTTTAGAAAAGTTTGGGACATTTAAGCTCGTAAGTGTCCTTGAGCATTAAATAACTAACTTTGCCTCCTTGAGCACTTTGGTCCCCAACAATATCCTTAATTCCTTCCATGTCCTTTCTTCATAATTTCATCTATGTCCTTTCCTCACAATTCCATCCATGTCCTTTCCATAGCCATCTTTGGAAATTTGTGCAATTGAGTACTCAACTTTTGTAACCTTACAATTTAGTCCATAGGTTACTTGAAACTTAAGCAATATGCCAAAAATGCTTTCTTAAGAACCAAATTATCATTTTTGTGCCACAAAGGGGAGTGTATATTGAATACTTTACACTTCAGAATTCAAATACTATGGTGGAAATTAAAGCACACAAGTATAGGTCCTTATGTTGTAATTTTCCTATTTTGTGAAGGTGGTAACAGTTTCCATTATAAGATAACTTCAATTTTTGCTTGGTGTAGAGCCATTCTTTGCTCATTAATCACATGGCCTAAGAATTCAATTTGATTGGTTCAAAAATGGCATTTGTTCAACTTGCCACATAGTTGGTCTTTCTTTAACACATCTAGTACTATTCCCAAGTACTTTTGATGTTCCTTTTCATCCCTTGAGTATACTAGGGTATCATCTATAAAGATCACCATAAAGTGCTCCAAATATGGTCTAAATATCCTCTATGTCAGGCCCATAAAGAAAGCTTGGGCAGTAGGGAGCCCAAAAGGTAGTACTGTATATTCAAAATGACCATGTCTTGATATTCAAGTAGTATTATGAATGTCTACTTCTTTGACCCTTAGTTGGAAATACCATGATCTGAAGTCAATTTTTGAAAAAACTATAGCCTTTTTAAGTTGATCAAATAAGTCCTTAATCCTAGCGAAAGGGTAGTTATTTTTCATAGTCATAGCATTGAGCTTTCTATAGTCAACACAGAACCTAAGTTTCCCATCCTTCTTTTTCACAAATAGCACTAGTGCTCCCCAAGGAGGAACATTTGCCCTAATGAATCATTTTCCAAGGAGTTCATCTAGCTACTTTTTTAGCTCATTCATTTCAGGAATTGTGATCCTATAGGGTGTGACAGCTATAAAAGCTACACCTAGAGTTCGCTTAATCTAAAACTCTATCTCCCTTAGTGGAGGCAAACCTAGTAGCTCACAAGGAAATACTTCTAAAAATTCTTTCACAATAGAAATCTTGTCTAGCTATGCTTTGTCATTTTGCCCCATGTATTCTTCTTCAAAAAGTATAGGTATGCAATCTATTACCTTTACTTTCCCAACATCACACTTTGTTGAGTCTTTTAAAGAGTATTCTATTGATCCTGGTTGTATCAATTTCCTATTTTGACAATCTATAACAACATCATTGTCAGCTAACCAGTTCATATTGAAAATTATGTCATATCCAGTGGTTTCTAGAATGATCATATTAGCCTTTAGTTCAAGCTCATCCAGGCTAATCAAATAGTTTTTGACTATGTAATGTAAAACCATAAGTTCATTTCGAGCTGTTCTGATCATATACATCTAAGGTAAAGTTGTTACCTCTAAATTTATTTCCCTTACAAAGTTAGCTGAAATAATAGATATGGATGCACTAGTGTCAAGGAGCACAGAAATGAGCTTATCATATTGGTAAAGGTTACCTTTCAATGCTTCCTTCTTCAACTTGCTGTGACTTAATGCCTCCTCTCCAAGGCTAGTTTCTCCTCTCCTCCTTGTTCCTTTAATTTGATATACTCTCCCAGCTGGTGGTTGTACTCTAGCTGGTGAAGGATGACCTAGTTCTTTTTGTGTTAGCTTGGGTGGTTGGGATGCTACCACTGCTTTTCCTTTGCCTTGTTTGTTTCTTGCCCAATGAGTCCCAGGCTTGCCCAACACTCTTCTTTCACCTTTCTTAACTAGGCAATCCCTAACCCAGTGGTCCTAAGAACCACACATCAAACATTCCTCAGCAAGTCTGTAGCATGGTTTAAAACCATGGTGCTTTCCACATGTTTGGCATTAGGGTCCAAACCTTTGGGCTTCATTGGGTCTCTTTGGTACTCTTCCCATTTAAGCCTTTTCTAGCCTATCCCTGGCTCTCTTCCTTCCACTTTGATGGCCTATAGGAGACCCTTAATGTTTCCTATAGTGGGGTGCTGAAATTCCACCTCTAATGACAGAGCCTTTTGGAAAGCCTCATAATAAGTCTTGCTACTAGTAGCCCTTAGTTTATGTCTCAACTCAAGCCTTAATCCTCTTGATGCTTGAGGCTATCTTCAACGTAGGACATCTTGGACCTTAAAAGATACTTCAAATGAGTGAAGTCAACACTTGAAGAAAATGGGTTAAAAGGTCCCATCAGTGTTTTTTTGAGAAGGGACTTCAGACGCCCAAGTTAGTATATGAGAGAGAAGTTGTTGACAGTAGAAAGCAGAAAAGAAGGGCTCTCATTCGTTATATTACCAAGGAGCCTCCTAGGTATTTGTATGAGGCATTAAAGAGAAGGCCATTTTCCCAAATCAAGTAGATTGGGACACATGGTTAGCAGCATTTCCTCACGTTTGGTTCGTACCTCAAGGAGAGGTCAGCTTAGCTATTCATAATTGGTTATGCCTATGCAGGGGCTTAAGGGTGTGTTGAGGTTCCTTGTTGGTGGTCCCTCAAAATTGTGTGTTTGTTGTCTTCCATTATGATGCGAACCCCGATGGTATAAAGACTATGAAATGCGCCCAAGATGAGATTCAAGCTCCACAAGACATCAAAAAGACTGGGTTTAAAACCCCCACCCCTAATCAACCTGTGATTAGAAACGAGAAGTATAGAACTCCAAGAACACAAGCAAACTTGTGCACCAAGGCAGTCCGCCAAGAACCAAAGAGAAAACCTCTCCAAAGAGCAATATTATTTCGGCATTAATCTATGTGTTTACATCCAAAATATGTGCCTTTATATAGGCCTAAACTAGGGTAAAAATCTGGGCAAAATTCGCAGCCCAAGTCACCTAGGAAACCTAGTTACAAAGGACTCAAGAAAACCTAGTCAAACTAGGA
>KK900364.1:629-44580 GCA_000696445.1 Aquilaria agallochum | reverse complement strand
CCCCCCCCGGGAGAAGGTAACTTGATGTGGCAGAAGCCATGAGGGCATCATTTCGACCCAAGGACGATACAGTGTAACATGGTATGGTAGTTAGGCATAGAAGGTGGAGATGGTTCCTTGCACCATAGGCCAAGTGATGGATGGCTGTCAAGGGGTTGGTTGACAGTGTTAGAGGCTAGGAGGCCTAGAAGGTGGGCAATGATTCGAGTAGGACCGGAGGCACATTAGAGCCTAGTGACAGAGGCCAATGTGTCTAGTTTGCTACCTAGAAAAGGATGCCTAGGTGGCCTAGGATTGGATAGTACCTTATAACTCAGCTAAAGACCCCATAAATGCCTCAAGCATTGAGTGAGTATTGATGGCCAAGAAGTAAGTGTACTAGGGATGCACCCGAGAAGCTAATTTTACATGTGCAAGGTGTTGCACTCCGAGTGCAGGGAAGTAAAGAGACTTTGTGTGTAGGCTTCAGACACATAGGATACTCTAAGTGGAGCAGTTGAAGCATCAAAACCTTCAGCTTAGGTAGCATTTTGGTAGTTTAATCACCGGGTGCTAGGATGCCTAAGTTGAGGGGGCATTGACATGACCCTAGTACTACTAACTACTTGGAGGCCTTGGCACTCATGCCATGGAGGTTGTTTCTAGCAGGCATGTGAGTGTAAGAGACTCCAGTGTAGCAAGGGTAGTAGGATCGTAATGCTCTGGTGGTGTATAAATACCTTACTTAGTACACCGGTTTGCCCGTTGCATAAGAGCCGTTGAGGGTATCATTGGAAAATTCATACTATAGGGTGGACTGGGACTTGCAACACTCGGTAGCTCACTCATTTAGAGGAGCCCTAGAGTATAGTAGAGCTTGGAGTGAAGTATGCCTTAAGTTGCTAGTGGTGTACATGGCGAGGCCATAGTGCACTAGTGACACACTTAGTCTAATGATCATTGGAAGTTGTCGGGTATCGAACCTAGAGTAAGGAACTAACTGTGTGAGGGATAATGGATGAGCCGTATGCTCATTAAGCTAGCTTGCACTAAGTAGTTTTGTATAGAGACATTGAGTGCCAAACCTAGAATGAGTCTTCTTTAGTGTGAGTGTTAATAAACAAATTTAACTTGTTAAGTTAGGTTACACTAGTATCTTTGGCAAAAAGGAGAGAATGAAGAAAGTTGGCTAATGTCGAGCTTGTAGGAGGAATTATCAGTGTAAGCTTAGTGGACAAGCTTCTAAAAGCTTATTAAGCTAACTTGCACTAGAGGATTCGGCACAGAGTTTGGTGTAAAGGAGTCATGGTCACCCGATCCACGGATGCAAGTTAAATGTTTAGAGATCGTTCAGCAACCAACATAAGCTAAAGGTAAGGGGAGAAGCTAAATCATAGTTTTAAAGAGTAAAGCCAAACCATAGTCTTAAAGAGTGAAATTACACTAAGGTACTTTAGACTACATAAGGTCAGGCCAAGGTGGGGATAACAGTTGACAGTTCTTGGTTTGTTGTTCAGTTTGGGCATAAAGTATGGCACTAGCCAAAGTACCTATACAAGGAAGGACCCGATTCAAGTAATTGAGGGAATTAGCTAAATGAGCCAGGTAGTTTGGTGCCAAGTGGGTTGTTGTGAGAATGACACCTCTTGGTAGGTTTAGTTAGGATATGTTGGCACCATATCCTAGGGTAGCACCTCAAGTTGGGGAGATTGAATTTGGAGGACCAAATTCCCCAAGGTAGGGAGAATGTTATGGCCCTCAAAGTGGGAAACTCATTTAATTTATATAAATTCATAAATCCCTAGCTTGATACCTTATTTTCAGTTTATTTAGCAAGGTTAAGCAAGTTAGTTATCATTTACTTGGTTCTAAAGAAATTATAGCATCAAAAGAGGTTTAGGGGTGCAATGGTAATTTTGTATACCAGGGTGTCAAGATGAGCCCCGAGAGTCAAAAACATTTTTTAAAACCTAACCATTGGTTTAAACCCAAAATTAGCCTAAGTAAACAAGATTTGAGCAAGTTTTGACCAAGAGTTACTATTTTGGGAAGGGGCGTTTTTGATAAACTTATTAAAGCTTAAGGGCTTGTTGGAAAATGATGTTTTAAAACATGGTAAAGTGCTTTGGCTACCACATTTCCTCATTTTTCCAGCCAAACCCAAGCTCCCTCTTGCCCACTTGATTTTTTCTTCAATTCTCACTCAAATTCAAAAGTTTTTGGTTCAAATCAAAGGTTCCAAGGGTGACAAAGTAATGGGTGGCTTGTTTCAAGGAAGTTTTGTGCTTTGGAAGCTTGTAATCATGTTTTCTAGTTAGGGCTTTGTTTTGTGCGAGAGGTAACTCAATTTTCTTATTGTTTCCTTGTTGGTTTGGCCTTTAGTTGTTTGGGTTTTGGTTGGGTTGTGTTAATTTGATGCCATTTGGTTGGAATTGCTTGGAACCTAGGTAAAATCTTAGTGGAGCTTGTTCTTGGTGTTGGATTACTTGATCTTTGCTTGTTTCTTGGAATTGGTGTAATGGGTTTATGATTCATACCCATTTGATCCCATTCATAGCTTGTTTGTGGTAAAATTCTTGTGAATTTGATGATTGGCATTAGTTAAGGAAGGAGCTGTTCATGGTGGACTAGCTAGGTTTCCAAGCTTAGTTTGATGTTTGTGCATGTTGTAAGCTTTGAATGAATGGTGCATGGTGGCCTAGGAAGTGTGTTTTAAAGATTTGTAAAGTATGAAGGCGTCCTAAACTTATTTGGGAGCCTTTAGAAGCCTCCCAAGATGCTTTTTGCACCATTTGAAAAATTCTGGGCACGATGCTTTAGCACCGCTGGTGCAGCTACACCCAGAGCATGCATAGGAACACTAAAATGGTTGGCTTGTGGGGCTACAACACCCCTGGCGCCGTAGCGCCAATGGCCATTCACTAGCTTTGACACGTAATACCATTTCCTCCATAACGTTTCACTTGGGTGTCCTTTTAAGGAGATTCAAGATTCCACATGAAGCTAAGAGGGAGTACTATCATTTCCATGCCTTCCTTAAGCCTAAAATTTCTAGGTTTAGTTATATTTTTATTCAAAGTTAAGGCATGTTTCAGCCACCATAGAACACCATTAGTCGGGTGTGAGGTTTAGTTCCACTGAGAGCCTAGTTGGGCCTTTGGGTTTGAGGCTTTGATGTGAGAACCATAGTGCACCTAGGTGGGTTCCAAAGAACCTAATAAATGAGTCGCATCATGATCATTGCTACTCCATTAATGTGAACCAAGAAATGGTGGACATGTTTGTGCCTTAAGTGAAGGATTAATGCACTTGTTGCCTAGCCAAGATTACTTGAGTAATAACTAAAAACCCAGCGTACTATTGGTAAGGGTTTAAGTGTGGAGGCTTAGTACACCAGTCACCTAGACAAGTCTAAGGACTTGACGCACTATATGGGGGCTTTGTACACCTAGTGAGTTCCTCAAAACTCAGGCAAGGTGTATACACCATGTTCACCTGCACAACAATAGAGGGAAGGTTAGAGTTACTGTATTAGTAAGCTAAGGCTTACGAGGACCGAGTTTGGGGCTGGAACTCATTAGGTATGAAGTGACACATGTAGGAGGACTACGTAGAGGACAAGTCCCAAGAGACTGAAACATATATGCATAGTTTAGCCTCACACTGTATGAGCTCATAGCAGATTACATATCTTTTTATATGTGTTGTCCTTAGTGTTTTCCTCGCACATTGAAGACCTCCTTACTAAAAATCATTAGATTTTCACTCCCTTAGTTTTATGTTGTGCAGATATTGAGGTTGTTGGACCTAACATTCATTAAGGATTATTGTGGTAGTTTCTATTTCAGGTATATTGCTTTGAGAATCCTTGAGATTCTAGTTTATTTGGCTACTTGTTAGTTAAGTTTTTATTGTACTAACTACAGTTTTATTGACCATAGAGGTTGGTGAGCATGTGAAGGATCATTGAGGCATGCCACCAGAATTTCTGATCTAAGGTGGAAGCTAGTTGGTGGGACCTCAACAACACTAGCGTTGTGTATGTATGTTGTGTTTTAATAGCCTCCAATGTGTATGAATAGAGTTTTGGACTCTAAGGTTGCCTTTGGGTGTAGGGTATACTCAACAATTGTTTAAATGCCCATACATGGTTAATTATGTGTAGGATTAATGTTTATGCTATAATGGTTTTATATACTTTGACTCTTTGAATGTTAGTTTTTATGGAAATGCCTAGCCGATATAAATGTTTTATGATTTTCTACTTGCTCAAGTCAAAGCAACTCTTGTATGCATAATTGCATTATTAGGTTAAATAATTAGTAACATAAATTTTTTAACCAAGGTGTACATAATTAATTAGCCAATTGCAACCAGCATGAGATACGTTCTCATAGGTTTCATGGGCGAGGCCATGAGGGGTCGTGTCAACTCCTACCAAGGGTGATAGGCTTTTGTCTTCAAGGTTAGTCATGTGAATGTCCAAGGGTGGTACCTAGAACTATACCAAGGTTGGTCATAAGGCATTTTCAAAGGTGATCTCAGGTCCGCCAATTTAAAGGTCTTGTGGGAACAGCCCTTTGGCTATCACATGCCTCCTTTCGAATAAGTAAAGTTATATCTTCTATTCTTTCATTTTGTAAATTAGCTGAAAACATGATATTAAAGTTGCACCCTCGGTCAATCAAGGCTTCTTCTAGTCTAAGATTTATTTCTTTTACCCAAGTCACATATTTGGCACACAAGGACTTCTTTCAATCAAAGTTTTCCTTTAGTTATACCCTTGGTAAAAAAGGGCAATTTATAGGTAAAGATTGATTCTTCTACCGAGGTTGCACTATCAGCATTACACCTCTAGCGCACATACAATGCTTCTAGCCAAAGGTGAATTCTCTTTGGCAAAGTTATGTCTACGGAAAGCTTGCGATATTTCCAGCTAAAAGCTCACATCTTTTAGTGAAGTTATAGCTTGGGCAAGGTTAAGCCATATGCGTCTGAGATCCTTTGTTTGCTGAGGTTGTACCTTCGACAAGTTTTAGGCTGCTTTTTTACTTTGAGATTCTATTTTGGCAAAGTTACACCTTCAGAAGAGATGTTTTAAGAGATGTTTTACTTTTCCTTCTTGGGGTTTTTATTTCCCATCATCTATGAGGTGCACAATCTCCAAATACCATCTCATGGGCACGTAGGCCTGTCAACTTGATTTAGGCATTACATAGACTTTGACAGATCAAAAGGCATGCCCTTGGTTTTAATGTTAGGTGGCATGTATTGCTAGATCAATGGCCAGTTCTCCTATCTGTTACATCAGTTACGTCTCTTCGCCTATAAGGGATCATTATGGTGTCCTTTCATGTGCCTTCTTTGGGCTATATAATCCTCACCTTGGCTAAGAAGTTCCTCACTTCTCACTTTTGTTTCCTGTTGTTCTCCTTTGGATCTCTTATTTTCCTTTCTTTTTCTATGATGGTTCATAGCGGCAGAGCAATTTCTTGCATCCTTAAGCACCGGTTTTAGTTGTGCCCTCAGATTCAGAACAAGTGGGTCTCTACCAATGCTATTTTTCCTTCACACTTTCCTTGTTGTTTTCTTTTCAAGGATAGATCCTTGGAATCCATGGCATCTTCGGGAACCAAATTTCATGTCGCCAAAAAGGGTCAAAATTCCCTAGATACCCACTTGAGCTATCTGACTTCAAAGAAGTTGGGCAAATGGCGTGCAAAGTTTTTTGTTCCTTCAATTGCTAAGATGAGAGTTCCTGGGCATGTTAAGCCAAGTTATCATCCTTGGGGAAAAGAGGTAACTGTGTTTAGGTGCTAACTAAAAGCAAGTCTTCGGTATCATCCCTTGAAGACGGTTTCTGACTTTTGCCAATTTCATGGCATAACTATCAACCAACTCCTCCCCAGCGCATATTATTATTTTAACATTTTCTTATGCATTTGTAGGGTTTTAAAATAGTTCCTCCCTTTATTTTCTTCATGCAATACTATAAACTCTATGCTATCTGAAAGGGGGATTCTATTTTTTACTCTCTCGGGGATCTGGTAGCAAGAAGTTCATATTCACCTTCAACACCAAGGATTGTTGGCGAGGATGGCAAAATAAGTACTTTTTTTATAAAGATCAATGATAAGTGGAAGGATCTACCAGCAAAGTAGGCTTCTGGGACTTTAGCAATTGATGTGATGGACACATCGAAGTTGTTAAACCCTGAACTGGAGTCCCAGTTTAAAGAGTTTGATAGTTGTATTCAAGTGATAGCCGACTAGCATGGTTAGGCAACTTTGCGGCCACTCTACCCACTTCCAATTAGATGGAACTTAATGGCTACAGAGTTCCTTCAGGGGCTAGACATCATCAAGGAACATCTCAGTGACAAGGATATGCCTAAGCTAGTGATAAATGGAAAGAAGTGCAACTAGTTCTACGTCTTCGAGCCAAACAATCTTATGCGGCCCTTGTAAAGAATAAGTCACTTTTCAAATTTTATTGAGTGAATTTTTGTACTTACACTAATATTTTTCTACTTTATAGAAATGGGTGACAAGTTTGCTGCATTCTACTAGAGTCTGTTCCTCAGCTAAGCCGAGAAAGGAGAATAGAAGAATAATGTCCCAAAAAGGAAAAAATGGGCAACCTTTAAAGGAGAGCAAGCAAAAGATGTCCAACAGGGATGACCTTCCCCTTCTGCCTAAGGTTATGACCAAAATCATTGAGTCATTGCTCGAAGTGGCCGTTCTCTCTATCCCTGTCAGCCCGTCTTCAGCCGCTAAGACATTGGGGACTTCTTAAGGAGTTTTATTGGCAGAACAGGCCCAGGTGAGAAGAAAAAAAAAAAGGGGAAGGAGGTCACTGTCAAGGTTCTTGACCTTAGGGATTTCAAGGTTGGGTACACCGAAGTCCCTCCATTACCAGGTTCATCCTTTAATCTTTCGTCTCGGAGTTTTGGATTCTTTAGGATTTTAGACTTTATAGATGAATGGTTGAGGGATGATGTGGTAAGGGAACTTTGACATGACTTTGTAGAAGAGCTGCCCATAATTGAGTGGATGATGGAGCATGCTCGGAAGCAGGCCATTTGGGATTTGAAGATCCCTGCTAATAAAGTCTCGAGGGAGCCCTCTTGGAATTTTACCAAGGACATGGATTTGTTCTCCAAAGGCTGTCAGAAGATGGATCCGTAGATGGCTAGGGGTATTATGACAAACACAATGTTCTAATCTCTGGTGGACTCCTGTCTAAATGATGAGATTCTCACTACTCGGATGACCAAGCATGAAGCTCAGGTACTTTACACTTCCTGGTACTTAGAATAATTTTTTATGTCTAGACTTCTGTTTCACCCTTAGTACTTTCCATTTTGTAGATGCATGCCTGTGGGGCATACTTTCAAGCATGGCCAGCAAAACAGACTTTAGTATGAGGTTCGTCAGAACAAAATCTGGCTAAGGCCAAAAAGATTTTCCTAAACTCTTGCCTTAAGTATGGTGAACTCAAGTAAATCACTAGGGAAGAGTTAGCAAACCTTTTCCAAGAAGTGATGGAGAGCAAGAAAGAACTCTTTAAAGAGTATTCTTTAAAAATTTGTTTACCTCAGCTCGAAGTTAATAGAGTAGACTTCATCGGTGGAGGCTCTTTGGAATGAGAAGAAAGATCTAGTTGCTAATCTAACCAAGGCTCTTGTAATGAACACTGAGCTTGGTACCGAGATCGATCAACTAAAGAAGTGGCAGAAGAAAACAAAGAAGGAAGTAAAGACTCTAAAGAAGGAGGGGACACCTTAAGGCCAAAGAAGTTAGAGGCTGATGAGGCTACGAAGAACTCTTTCCAAGATGGCTTTTGCCTTACTCCGCATTAAGTGCTTTTAAATTATCCAGACCTCGACCTTTTCTTTCTTCAAGCACTTGACATTCCCGAAGGCCCTTCTTCAGATTGATCGAAGGTTGAGTACTTGAACCTTCCCCCGCTTCCTCTGAAGATAGTAGCTGATGATGATGATGATGACGTTGAAGAGTCTGGAGATGATGCCGAAGAGCCCAAAAATGTGGAGGAGTAGTCATAGTTTTTTGGTTTTTTTGTACACTTCTTCCCCAATCTTAATAAAATGCCTTTGTTTCCAAATTTGTATTAAAAATTTTGGCTAAGTCTATAAGAAGCATTGGTACTTCAAGTTGCTTTAGCCACCTTTGACATTTGTACCGTCTTTGGCAAAAACATGCACCATCTTTGGTGAACATGCTTTCCAATTTTTGACTAACTGGTTGTACTTATCAATTTTGGGAAAAATGTTCTAAGAGCACCTTCGGCTAATAACTCGTGTTGTCCATACTTTTGGCAAAATGTAATCACCATCATTTTTTGGCTAACTCATATATTCCCTATTTTTAGCCAAAGTATCTGAACAAATCTACCTTATCTTGAAATTTTAAGGTTACACTTTTGGCAAAGTCTACCACATTTAGGCAATTCCAAAAGTGGCATCCTCAACATATGCCTTGTTCACCATCTTCGACAAGGATATCATCTTCGGTAAGATGTTATAATGAACAATATGTCACTATCTTCATCAATTTTTGGCATTCATATAACATTTTCAAAAAACTTACACTTATTGGGCATTTGTACAACTCAAAAAATTGCCATTGACAAGTTCAAAAAAATTTCTGTAAAGACAATGTTCTTTTGAAAATTTCTAAGTGCAAAATTTTTTTGAAAGAATCCGAATTCCATGTGTTCTTTAATTGTTCTCCTCCAGTATTTTTGAGTTTGTAGACTCTAAGTTGGACTTTGTCTATGACCAAATAAGGTCATTCCTAATTTTCCCAAAGTACACTATGAGATGGTTTTTGGGCTTCCAGTTCAGCCTTTCGGAGAACAAGGTCTCCTACCTTGATTCGTTTAGGTTTGACCTTTAAGTTTGCTATGATGGCTACTCTTTGATGGAAAGCTTTCCTTCTAAGTTTGGCTATCCCTCTATGTTCATCAACCATGTCAAGTTTGGTTCTTAAGCCAAGGTCGTTGCCTTCTTCATTGAATACCTGTATTCATATGGAAGGTTTTATAACTTCGATCAGGATAAGAGCCTTAGTTCTGAACACAAGTGAAAAAGGTGTTTCCCTAGAAGCGTTTCTAGGGGTTGTTCGATAACTCCATAATACACTCAGGGAGTTCACGGGGCCACTTTCCTTTGGCGTCATTCAGCCACTTCTTCAGACTATCTTTTATTGTCCTATTCGACACTTCAACTTGCCTGCTGCTTTAGGGATGGGCAATTGGGGTGAAGGGCAGTTTCACCCCAACATTGGTGGTGAATTCCTAGAACCCTTTGTCAATGAAATGGGATCCGTTATCTGCTACTATCACCCTTGGATAAACCAATTTGCATATGATGTTTTTCCAGATGAACAATTAAATGTCTTTCACCAAAGTTGTTGCCAAGGGTTCTACCTTGATCCACTTTGTGAAGTAATCCACTACAACAACACAGAACTTTACTCCTCCTGGAGCCGTCGGGAGAGGGCCAATAAGGTCAATTCCCTATATGATAAAAAGGCAAGGGTAGTTTGCTGACGTTATTACTTCTGAATGTACCCTTTGGATGGGTGCATGTTGTTCACACTTGATACATTGTTTGACGAACTGTCGCGCATCCTTTCTTATGGTAGGCCAAAAATATCCTTATCAAAGTAGTACTCTCGCAAGAGCATCTATCCCAATGTAGGATCCACATATTCCATCGTGGACTTCTTTCAGGGCTACTTTGACGTCTCCTCAATAACATATCTTTGCAGGGGATTTGAGTACCCTTATCAGTATAATTCTTCCCCTATCATGAAATACCTTCTAGACCACCTTTGTACCTTTGCAGCTTCCCGAGGGTCTTCAAGTAAAGAAGAACTTTTCAAGTATTCCCATATAGGATCTTTCCACCCTTTTTTCAAGGTCAATAGTGCAATTATAGCTATGTTTGAATAATTGAGTACCTCGGTCGACTTTTTTAACTTAAGCAATATATCTGCTTCCAAAGTACCTTTTTTATTTGTACCTTGTTGAATTCTTGGATGAGTTCTTTGACGAGGTCATGGAATTTTGCCAAGTTAAGGTCTTTTGCCCCATATTCCTCCATCATCTGCCAAACTACTAGTTTTGAGTCACTGTAAGCCTTCAGATTTTTTACACCAACTCTATTTGCCAACTGTAAGCCTGCTATGAGAGCTTCATATTCAGCAATATTATTGGTAACCTGGCATCTAACTTTGATAGCCTTCACTGCTTGCATACCTTTGGGGCCTCAAAGTATTACTCTGGAACCCTGGTGTTCTAATCTTGAAGTGCAATCTACGAAGAGATCGTATTCAAGTTGCTTATCTCTTAGGTTACTTGGTGCATCCTCGGTCTCGGGTAATTTGGCAATAAAATCTGCTAAGGCCTAACCTTTTATTGCCTTCTTTAGTTTATATGTAATATCATATTTACCGAGCTCAATGCACCATTTTGATAATCGGCCTGAATGATCCACCTTCTTCATTACATCCTGAAGAGGGAGGTTACTTCAAACCGAGGTGGAATGTCCTTGGATGTAAGGCCAAATTTTTCTGCTTGCCATAATTAGGGCATAGACTTCTTTTTGTAGTATTGGGTACCTAAATTTGGCACCACACAAGGACTTACTAATGTAATATACCGGTCACTATTTTCCCCCTTCTCCCCTAAAAAGCACAAAACTTACTACTTTTTCACTGACCGTGAGTTAGAGGATAAAGAGTTCTCCCTCCCTAGGTTGTCAAAATGTCGATAGGTGGGATAAGTAATTCTTAAGTCCATCCCAAGCCTTTTGACATGCTTCATTCCAAGGCTGTTCTTCGGCACTAAGCCTATCATCCCTCTTCATTGCTTTGGTGACTGCCTTGAAGAAGGGTAGGCATAGATCCCCATACCTGGAGATGATTCTACTGAATACCATTATTCTTCCAGTGAGCCTTTGGATGTCCTTGGTGGTTCTAGGAGTTTGGAATCTAAGCAACGTCTTGACTTTTTCTGGATTGGCATCTATGCCTCTCTTAGACACCATAAAACCAAGGAAATTGCTGGAAAGTTTCTTGTAAGTCTATGATATCATCATTCGGTACTTTGCTTTTAGCTATCATATCATCGACATACACCTCCATGTTTCTCACAATCTAAGGCTTGAACACCTTGTTCATCAACCTCTGATATATGGCTCCTATGTTCTTGAGTCTGAAAGGCATTTTGACGTAACAATACACCCCAACATCCATAATGAATGCCATTTTTTCCTCATCTTCAGGGTTCATCCAAACTTGGTGGTACCCACTAAAAGAATCAAAGAAACTTAATAGCCCATATTTAATAGTGGGGTCTACTAGTTGGTTTATTAAAGGTAGAGGATATGAGTCCTTGGGACACGCATCATTGACATTATTACTTCTTTCCTTGGTAGCAACAACGATGTTGTTGAGCCAGTCAGGGTATTTTGACATGCTTGTGACTTGTATGGGCCATAGGCTGTAAAGGAATGTACACATAAAGTAAATTATGTGAATATGTGAATAATGTAAGTCACAAGTATGAAAACAATGAATTCACAGTGTAAGTACCTTATGAAGGTGCCCTAGAGGCACTCTGTTTGAACTTTAGGTGAAATATGATAAAAGACGACAACATAATGAGCTAGATGAGGCTATGCCTAAGGGGTACAATGCATTGTGATAATAGGACTCCAAGTGATGGGTAAACTTGGTTAAGAAATGAAGAAGCCAAGTGATATAAGCTAAGGCATATAAAGGGAGGCCTTAAGCACACCCTAATATACTCTTGTATGAGCTCAAGGGCTCTAAAGCCAAAGAACCCCAAGGGACATTGTATAGGTACAATGACTAAAGTGGTGATACCAATTGGGCAACTATACACACTTAAAAATGTAGTGACTCCATGAAAAATGGCAGAGACACACTAGAGTGCACTAGAACACTCTGAAGTGCACCATTGTGTGCAACTATGTGCTTTTGGTGACTCTAAGGCCTAATGTGTTAAATGGAATTATATGGGAATGATACCTATAATTCAAATGGAGATCTGGGCTATAATGTGGATCAATAAAAAGTGGAAAGCACCAAAACACCATGAAGACACTTCAAGAGACACTAAAGTGCTCTTAAATGCACTGTAAAGTGCACTTGTGCCCAATGCAAAGTTTGAGGGCTTAATTGGCTGAATAAATTGCCAAATTGGATGCTAAATACATGCCACTTAAGAAGGCAAGTAGGTTGAAACAAATTCCAAAGAGACTTGGGCTACTTTGAAAAAGATTTGACCAAGAATCCAACAAAAAACCTATGGTGGCTATACCATTCAGCCACCTTTGGACTTGTAATCCTCAATGGCCATTTGATATATCTTCTTAGCTATTTATTGGTAGCTTCTTAGACTCATTAAACCTAGATAAGCACCTACCATGCACTAAAACAATGACCAAAACAAAACAAGAAGAAATAAACTAGTCAAAAACTACCTTGGTGGCTTGGTTAGCCATTTTGACCACCATTTGATTTTTGGTCTCTAAGACCAATTTATGGCAAGTTCTTGGTTGTTTCCTAGTAGGCTTATGGGCTTACTAGGTCATCCTAAGGACCTACAAGGAACCAAAACAAAAATAAAACAAAAAGGGAGAAAAACCAATTAAATGACTTGGTCATCAAGTTATTCACCACCGTTTATTCCTAGTCCCTAAGGACAAGTTTCTTAGTTATTTCCAAGTTGATTCCTACCTTATTTACTACCTAAGACCATGGGCTAACACCTACCAAAGATCATTAAAAGAAAATGAAATAGAGTAGACCAAACCGAAACCAAAAACTCAACACAAGCCAAAACAACTAGTTGAAATCAAAGCTATGTTTGCATATCAAAGTTGGTGTCCTTCATGAGCTACTTTTTTATTTCTTTATTCTTGAACTCTTACCATCATCTACCTTTCAATTCCCCTGGCAAAGTATCCTTAAATTGTTGGAAAGAAAAAAGTGGAGAAGGATGAATACGAGATGAAGCCGAGACAAGATCAAGCAAGATTAGCACATGCTGTTACCTATGTTGATGCTTATGTTAGTGTTATGCCCAAAAGCCAATCATGAGATGATAGTATTTTTTGCAGATTGAGTCATGATATTTTATTAAGGCATTAATCCAGCAATTATGTTTGTTGTTCTGTTTTTGCGTCACGTAATAAACGTAATTGTAACCCTAGAATAATGATATTCTCAAATGTCCCTAGTTTAGTGTTATTGTGGAGCGGGTTGCAATAATACATAACGACTAGCATATGTGGAGACTAATATGAGATATGTAGTCTACATATGGGTACAAGTTGGAGAACTTGTGTATTGGACCGNCTTGTCACTTGGGTAGCAATGATGTGTTGCTAGACACCGCTTATTGCTTATGATCATAAATGTGATTTATGATCATTGCCAATGTGGTAAAAGCCTATTGGGTCGCACACATAGATCTATTTGGATCATTAGAGTGCATGGGCTAATAATTTGGGTTTTGGTTTCACAATAATTTCATATTAATAATGGGCCCAATAGTTGAGCCATTATTAAGCCCGAAATTAAAGACTAATTGGATTAGGGCTTTGAAACCCATTAGGCCTAAAAGTTGAGTCTCACTATAAATACAACTTTTAGTGAGAAATTTGAGGCTTCTTGCCCTAGCCTCCCAAAAGGACAGTCATACTCTTCTCTTGCAATTCCTTGGAGGACGCAAGCTAGCACTACGAGCGCAAGAGAAATGCATCTGCCTGGACATGGTGGAAGCATGGTGATCCCGAGAGGCTCGTGTGGATACCATAGAGAGCTTGAACACATCAACTGTTCAGGTTTTGCGATTCGACTCTACAGTTGGGTGAGAGATCTCAACCGAAAATTAGGTATGAAAATTTTCAAACACCCGGTTTACCCCATTTCACTTGGATCCTAGAGGGTTTCGGTTAAATTCCACTGCGCTTGTTTGGCTCCCGAAACCCAACAGCTTATGGTTATAAGCATGTGATCAAGCTTCTTTACTACCTTTTTTAGTACAGGTGAGCACCCATATAAGGTAGTTTCTCCTATATTTTGAAGGGGAAAAGCTACCCTAGGTAATGGCTTAGGCCAAAGGAACCTAGAGGCCATGTTAATGGGCTATGTGTGCACAAAGCACTATGGTAAGCTAGCTAGTTTGCTTTCAGCAAGGATAGGGCTTAAAAGAATGCCAACTAGAAGGCTTCCTGGCACTTTAACCCCCAATGTTTATAGGAAGTGATGATCTAGAAAAAGGTAAATTATGGATTTACCAAATAGAGAAATTATAGGATGGAGGTCAAATCCACCCAAAAGGTGCTATTAGCTACCTTTAAGTTGGAAGGTAGTGTAGAACTTTAGTGGATGATAGTGCAAAAGGCATATATAAGTAAGAATGAAAGAAAACCCATAGGAGAAAGAGGACCTATGAGATGGGCTCAATTCCTTCAGGTGTTTCAGCAACAATATGTAAGTGAAGCTCTTAAAGATCAGAAACAGATGGAGTGTGACCTGCTGGAGTAAGGCAATATGTTAGTCAAAGAATATGAACACAGGTTCACTAGTCTCTTCAAGTGTGCCCCACAATATGATGGATAGGAAGAGTTACAAACTAAAAGATTTATTAGGGGACTGAGACCTGAATTAAGAAAGATATTGAGGGCTATAGTCATTAAGACCTATTATAAGGCTATCTAGAGAGCTCTAACCTTAAAGTAGGAATTTCAGCATCCGCTGGCAAGAAACATTAAAGGGGCTCACATGGGACATCAAATTGGAAAGAAAAGAGCCAAAGATAGGTAGGGAAAAGCTGAATTGGGCAAAGACCAAAAGAAGCCCAGAGAAGCTGAAAGGCTTAGACCCCCAATGCCAAACTTGTGGAAAATACCATGGATTTAAACCATGTTATAGAATCATTAAAGGATGTCTAAAATGTGGCTCTCAGGACCACTGGGTTAGGGATTTCCCAGTTAAGAAAGAGGAAAAGAAAGTATTATGCAAGTTTGGGGCTCCTTAGTGAAAAAACCAACAAGGCAAAAGGAAAGGGATGGCAACACCTTATGCTCTAGGTCAAACTATGCCAATCAAACTCCAGCCCCATCTGGAAGAATAGATCAAATTGAGGGGTCAAAGAGAATAGAAGAAACAAGCCTTGGAAAATAGGCCATAAGCCATAGCAAGCTAAGAAAAAAGCACTGAAAGGTAAAATTTCCCTTTGTGATAACATTATTTCAGTGCTTTATGATATTTGTGCTTCCATATCTTTTATTTTAGCTAATTTGGTAAGGGAATTAAACCTAGAGGTTACATTATCACCTCAAATGTATATGATCAAAATAGCTGGAAATGAACTAATGTTTTCACATCACATAGTCAAAGACTGTGTGATTAGGCCAAATGAGTTGGAGTTAATGGCTAATCTAATCATTCTGGAAATAATTGGTTACGATATAGTATTGGGCATGAAATGGTTAGCTATAAATAATGTTATCATAAACTGCCAAGATAGGAAGCTAATATTGCCACGACCAGTAGAACACTCCTTAAGGCATTCTATCAAATGTGATGTTGGGCAAGTAAAGGTAATAAATTGCATACCTATACTTTCTGAAGAAGAATATATGGGCTTAAATGACAAAGAGTCCAAAATTGAATTGGACAAAATTTTGATTGTGAAAGAATTTCTAGAGGTATTCCCTTCTAGGTTACCAAGTTTACCCCTTTAAGGGAGATAGTATCTGAGATGAAATTAACTCTAGGAGCAGTTCCTGTATCTACTACACCTTATAGGATGGAAAATCTTGAAATGAATGACCTAAAAAAGTAATTGGATGAACTCCTTGAAAAAGGGTTCATTAGGCCAAGTGTGTCCCCTTGGGGAGCACCAGTGCTGTTTGTGAAAAAGAAATATGGAATTATTAGTTGTGCATTGACTATAGAAAGCTCAATGGTATGATAGTGAAAAATAAGTATCCTCTCCCCTAGATTGAGGACTTATTTCATCAACTTAATGGAGCCACAATGTTCCCAGAGATTGATCTCAGATTAGGACATTTTTAGCTAAGAGTCAAGGAAAAAGACATTCCTAAGACTACTTTTAGAACCATATATGGGCATTTGGAATTTACTGTAATGCCATTTGGGCTTACTAATGCCCCAGCCTTCTTTATGGATTTGATGCAAAGGATATTCAAACCATATCTAGACCACTTTATGGTGATCTTTATAGATGATATCCTAGTATATTCTAAGGATAAAAAAGAGCATGAAAGGCACTTGAGAACACTACTGAAAATGTTAAAGGAATAATAATTATATGGCAAGCTAAATGAATGTCATTTCTGGACCAATCAAATTGAATTCTTAGGCCATGTGATCATTGGGCAAGGAATGGCTATTGACCTAGCAAAAATTGAAGCTATCTTATAATGGAAGAAACCATAGAATGTCAAAGAGATAAAAAGCTTCCTGGGTCTAGCTAGCTATTATAGAAGATTTGTGCCAAAATTTTCTATAATGGCAACTTGTCTAACCAAATTGACCATAAAGGTGCAAAAGTTTGAATGGTTTATGGAATGTGAACAAAGCTTTTAGGTGCTTAAGAACAAGCTCACTTCCACTCCTGTATTGATACTGCCTGATCCCCATAAACCCTTTAAGGTTTATATAGACGCATCTACTATAGGACTATGATGTGTGTTGATGCAAGAAAAACAAGCCATAGCTTATGGATCAAGGCAATTAAGGCCACATGAAAAGAATTATCCAGTGCATGATCTAGAACTTGCAGCTGTGATCATTGCCTTAAAATAATAGAGCCATCACCCACTAGGTAATAAGTTCTAGATCTTTACTGATCATAAAAGCCTCAAATACCTCTTTACTCACAATGAGTTGAATATGAGACAGAGAAGATGGCTTAAATACCTCAAAGATTTTGACTATACCATTAAATACACTAAAGGTAAGGCCAACAAGGAGGTTGATGCTTTGAGCAAAAAGTACATAAGTATCTTAAATTGTGGAGAGGAGCAACCCAATGAAATTAATAGCTTGACTTGTTTGGCTAACAAGTGGCTAGATTAGGAGAAAGCCCAATTGAAAGTGGTAACTATTTAGCCATCTTGGAAAGCTAAAATACTAAGGGCACAACATTAGGATGAAGATCTTACTAGGATCTTTAGGCAGAGACATGGAAAGTTATTCCAACGATTCTTTTATAGGCCAGGATTGCTGTACTTCCAAGATAAAATTTATGTTCCCAAAGGGTCTGAACTAAGGGAACAAATTCTAAAGGAAGCTCATGCTAGTAAGATGAAAATTCATATTGGTATCATGAAAATGTACAAAGATCTGAAAGACCACTTTTGGTGGCCTAATATGAAGAAGAAAATTCACACATTTGTGTCTAAATGTGTGATATGTGAACAAGTAAAAGTTTAGCATCAGAAACCAAGGGGCAAGTTACAAAGTTTGCCTATACCTAAAAGAAAATGGCGGTCCATATCTATGGATTTTCTAGTAAGCATGCCTATGACATGGGGAAAGCATGATACCATCTGGGAAGTTGTGTATCGACTAATAAAGTTAGCACACATTTTTCCCATTATCTCACAAATCCTTTGGATATGCTGGCATAGATGTACATTAAAGAAATAGTTAGATTATAAGGCATCCTAGATGATATAGTTTTAGATAGAGACCTAAGATTTGTGTCTAGATTCTGGAAATCACTACATCAGGCACTAGGTACACAACTAAAACTAAGTTCAGCTTACCATCCCCAAACTGAAAGGACCACACAAATTTTAAAAGACATGTTGAGGTGTTGTGTGTTGCACTTTATAGGAGAATGGGATCAACTCCTATCCATGATAGAATTCTCCTACAAAAAAAATTTTCACTTTATGATAAAGATGGCACTTTACAAAGCTCTATATGGGAGGAGGTGTGTTACTCCTCATTGTTGGCATGATCCTAAAGACACAATTGGAGTAGGACCAAAATTGATCCAAGATAGCACTGAGAAAAATCAAAATGATCACAGAGAGAATCAAGGCTGCCAATGATAGGGGCAAGCCTATGCCAACCAAAGAACAAGAAGGGACTTAGAGTTCAAATTGGGAGACTATGTGTGGATTAAAGTCTCTCCTATGAAATGAGTTATGAGAATTCGGAAGAAGGAAAAACTAACCCTTAAATTTATTGGACCATTCCCAATAAAGGCTAGAGTTCGTAATGTAACATTTAAGCTAAAATTACCTCTAGAATTGGGCCATATTCATGATACTTTTCATCTTAGCATGATTAAGAAATACCTATCTGACCCATAATAAGCCATACCAACTTTTGATGTTTCAGTAACTCATAACCTTTCATATGAGGAAGAACTTGTTAGAGTCCCGGCTAAGGATGTAAGAAAGTTGAGGGGTAAGTGGATAAACATGGTGAAAGTCTAGTGGTCTTACCATTCTGAGCAAGAAGCTACTTGGGAAAAATAAACTAAAATGCTTAAAAGATACCCAAGGAAATTCCCCTACATTACTTGAGAATTTGGAGGACCAAATTCTTTAAGGAGGGGACGATGTCATGCCTGTGACTTGTATAGGCTATGGGCTGTAAGGGAATGTACACATAAAGTACATTGTGTGAATATGTGAGTAATGCAAGTCACAAGTATGAAAATGAGGAATTCATAGTGTAAAAACCTCATGAGGGTGCCCAAAGGCACTCTATTTGAACTTTAGGTGAAATCTTATTAAAGATCACAAGATAATGAGCTAGATGAGAATATGTCTAAGGGGTAAAGTGCATTGCGATAATGGGACTCCAAATCATGGGTAAACTTAGTTGAGAAACCAAGAAGCCAAGTGATATAAGCTAAGGCACAGAAAGGGAGGCCTTAAGCGCACCCTATTATGCTCTTGTGTGACCTCAGGGGCTCTCAAGCCAAAGAACCCCAAGGAACATTGTATAGGTACAACACCTAAAGTGCTGATACCAATTTGGGAACCATACATACTCAAAATTGTGGTGACTCTAGGAAAACTAGCAGAGACACACTAGAGTGCACTAGAACATTCTAAGTGCACCATTGTGTGCAACTATGTGCTTATGGTGACTCTAAGGCATAATGTGTTAAACAGCATTGTATGGGAATGATACATATCATTCAAATGGTAATGACGGCTACAATTTGGATTAATAAAAAGTGGAAAACACCAAGAAACCATGAAGACACCTCAAGAGACACTAAAGTGCAACTAAATGCACTCTAAACTGCACTTGTGTTCAATACAAAGTTTGAGGGCTTAATTGCCCAAACAGATTATGAAAGTGGGTGCTCAATATGTTCCACTTGAGAATCAAAATAGCTCAAAACAAATTCCAAAGAGACTTGTGCTACTTTGAAAAATATTTGACCAAGAAACCAACCAAAAACCAATGGCGGTAATACCATTCGGCCACCCTTGGACATGTAATCTTTGATGGCCATTTAATGTAGCATCTTAGCTATTTCTTGGTAGCTTCCTAGACTCATTCAATTTGGCTAAGCATCAGCCCTACACTGAAACAATGACCAAAATAAAAGAGAAGAAATAAACTAGTCAAAGACTACCTTGGTGGCTTGGTTAACCATTTCATCCACCATTTAATTTTTGGTCTCTAAGATCAATTTATGGAAAGTTACTAGCTTTTTCTTGGTAGCCTTATAATCCCACTAGGTCAAGCTAAGGACGTATAAGGAACTAAAACAAAAACAAAACAAAAAGGGAGAAAAACCAATTAAATGACTTGGTCATCAAGTCATTTAGCCACGGTTTGTTCCTAGTCCTTAAGGACAAGTTCCCTAGCTATTTCCAAGTTGATTCCTACCTCATTTACTATGTAATACCATGGCCCAAGACCTACCAATATCTTGAAGAGAAAAAGAAAGAGAGAAGAGAAAATTGGAACCAAAAGCTCAACACAAGCCAAAACAACTAGTTGAAACCAAAACTTTGTTGGCGTATCAAAGTTGGTGTCCTTCGTGAGCTACTTTCTTCTTTCTTTCTTCTTGAATTCTTACCATCATCTACCTAGCCATTCCTCTTCCTAGGTATCTTTCAATTTCTGGATAGGGAAAAGGTGGGGAAGGATGAATAGAAGGTGAAGCTAAGACAACATCAAGCAAGAGTAGCACGTGGTGTTACCCATGTTAATGCTTATGTTATAAGCATGTGATCAAGCTTCCTTACTACTTTTTTTAGTATAGGTGAGGACTTATAAGAGGCTTTTTCTCTTTTATTTTGAAGGGGAAAAGCTACCCTAGGTGATGGCTTAAGCCAAAGGAACCTAGAATCTATGTTAATAGGCTATGTGTGCATAATGCACTATGTTAAGCTAGCTAGTTTGCATTCACTAAGCATAGGGTTTTTGTTCAAGTTGGGCCAAGCTTTAAAATCCCCTAGAGCTCTATGGTAAATGAATTTCATCAAAGTGATCACAAGAAGAAACTGCCAAGAAATCATGATTGTTATGTTATGAAAACCTTGTGTTGTGGTGTGTGTGTTTGTATACACCTCTATTTCCATACGTGTGCTAACCTCTTTATCACCTATATATGTAATATGTCTTATGTTGTATTTGTTGTTTTTGTTGTCTTTTATGTTTTTTGATGCAGGTTATTAAATAAGCTTGGAGGTTTTCAGTATATGAATGTTTTAAACACTAAATCAAGCACTAGGTGTTGTTGGGTTCTTCACTGAGTACCTAAGTACTTTGGCTCTCTTTTGCCCATTTCAATTAAAGAAGTGATGGACTAAATGGCTCAAGAACCTCTTAAGAAGGTCTATGTAGAAGGAGGTATACTCTGTAATTTATGTCTTATGAAAAAGGAAGCATGAAAAGTTCACTAATCTAAATTGACGATTATGTCCTGTGTTATGTTTATAGGCCCTAATGGCTGTGGTGGGTGTTGTTGTTTTTGGCCCAATCCTGGTATGGACCAGAACTAGGAGGCTTGTGAAAAATCTATGGCCCAAGTGCCAAGTAAAAGTAGAAGTAAAAGTCTCAATGGGTTTGGAGACTATTTAAACAGAAAAAAAAAGTGAACCATGCATGAAAACTTTTGACCTTGAAATTTTGGCATGTATATATTTGTAAATATAGAAAGTAAGAGGACTAGGCTAGAATAAAACACAACTTATGCCTGTATGTAAAAGAAACATGCATGGTTTGAAATCTATGATGTATGCATGTATGTATGGTTATGTGTATGAATATGGTAGACTTTAATGAACCCTTAAAGACACTAAGACATACTTTCATTTGCATACTTAAACCCCTAATTAAGCTCAATTACTTGGAAGCCCACCAGTTGAGTAAAGTAAGTAAATCCTACTAAAACTTTAAAAGCTTAAGATTCCCACTTGAGTAAGTAACTAGTCGGGGTTAAGAATCCTAAGGGTTAGAGTCGAAATCATCCTATAAAAACAACTGAGCAATTAAAAACAATCAGTTGATATGAAATGCTTAAAAAGGCTTAAGGTGCCTGACATATTTGACTTCCTCTATTATACCGGCTTCCATTAGTCATTGAATTTCTTTCTTGATGAAGTTGTTCTTATGCGCTGATATGCTACACTTTTTCTACCCAACAGTCCTTCCTCGGGATATACTTTGAGACTATGCTAGATTATGTCTGGATCTATTATGGGCATATCTTTTGGGGAATAAGAAAATAGATCTTTGTTCATTGATAAAAGGGATACAAGTCTTTCTTTTTTTCCTTCAGCTAGGTTTTTCCCAATTCGGTAGGATTAACACAACATCCTCCATTTTCATTTTCTCAATATCACCATTTTCCCCCTCTATACCATCTTTGGCAAGTGTGCTCTCCCTCTCCGAACTCTATAGGTGGACTTTGGCAGGACTTTACCTTGCTTTGACGAACACCTTCCTAACAATAGCTTGATCGATGTATATTTTGGCATCTTCTTCTTTTGCTTCGAACATGACAGTTAGGTACTTTACATCAGTTTAGAGAAAAATGTTGCCTTGTGTCTATCTGTGAGGATGGTGTTGTAAGATGATGGAACATCTATGACTATGAATCTTGTCATAGTAGAGGCAAAAAGCTCCTCCCCCATATTCACTAAAGTGCCTTTCAACATGAGTGGGAGATCAATCCACCCTAACATGAAGAGTTTGGCAGGTCCTACCCCAAAGGTGGTTGATGCCATCAGTTTGAGCTCACTCTCAATAATACCCAAGCTTGGTAATAGATGGGTAAAAAGGACATCAGCATTTAAACCATTGTCCGAGAGTACTCTCTTAACATCCCAATTTCCAATCCTAGCCATGATCAGGAGAGGATCATCATATGGAAACTTCACCACAGACCCATCCTTTTGGGTGAGCTTGTTTACGGGGGTGTCAAGCTTCATCATTGCTATCTTCTGTACCTTCCTTTTTTTCTCAGTCGAGGGTATTGTGGTGCTGATTGCCTGGATTACCCCAGCCGGAAGGTGGTGGGTTTTTCCATAAACTTTGGTTTGTCTAATGACTATCCAAATTATACTCCTCAACTTCTACTATCCACTCATCCTATCTTTTTCCAATTTTTTTGGGCAACGGTATTCTCAGATACTTCCAAAGTTCACTTTGTTTAATAAGGGACTCAATGTATATCCTTAATTGAAAACAATCTTCTGTGTCGTGGCCAAGGTCCCAATGGAATTGATAGTATTTTTTCATGTTCCTCTTATTTTCTGAAGTCATGTGCTTTGGCCATTGTATTGTCATTCCCTGTTTTTCCAAGGACATCAAAACATTCACCCTTATGGTGTTCAAGGGGTGAATGTCATTAGCCTATTTCTTCTGGTTTTTCGAGCTCGGTCACTGTGGAACCGAGGTTGGTGACCTTGGCCATAAAAGTATTAATGGTCCGTTCTTCCTTAGCTCTTCAGCAGTCATGTACTGCTCCACTCTCTTGTAAAACCCCCCTAAAGTTCCTAGGGGTCCTTGGAGAGCTCGGTGAAAAGCTAAAAGTCCTTTCTGAGACCTTAGATCATTGCCAGTATCTAGATCTCAGGATTGAAGTTAGCGATGCTAAAGGCCTCTCAATTGAACCTTTTGACATAGTCCTGAATGGTCTCCAGATTCTTCTAGGATATGTCAAACATCTCAATGGGCATCTTCTGTTAGAAACCAACCTACCTCCACCCTAAGCCCTTTTGAGAAATTCATATCAACTGATTGTTTTTAATTTCTTAGTTGTTTTCAAATGATGAGTTAGACTCTAGCCTTTAGGATTCTTAACCCCAACTAGTTACTTACTCATGTGGGTTTTAGACTCTAGCCTCTAGGATTCTTAACCCCAACTAGTTACTTACTCATGTGGGAATCTCAAGCTTTTGAAGTTTCAGTAGGATTTTCTTGCTTTACTTAACTGGTGGGCTTTCAAATAATTGAGCTTACTTAGGGGTTTTAGTATGCATATGAAAGTATGTCTTACTGTCTTTAATGCTTCATTAGATTCTACTATATTCACACACATAACCATACATACATGCATACGTCCTAGATTTCAAACCATGCATGTTTCTTTTATTTAGTGCACTATGGCCCACCTTGGCCCAAAAATACATACAAGCACAAGTTGTGTTTTTTTCTAGCCTAGTCCTCTTGCTCTCTATATTTACAAATATGTACATGCCAAAATTTCAAGAAGCACTATATGGCCCAAAACATAAAAAATTTGACATTTCAAAATTTTTCATGCATAGAACACTTTTTTCTTTATTTAAATAGTCTCCAGATGCACTGAGACATTCACTTTTACTTTAACTTGGCACTTGGGCCACAAATTTCTCACAACCTGTTATGGACCTCCTAGTAGTCAGCACTCCCGAGAGAGGTAAAATNTAATTTCAAGTTTACAAAGCTAGAATAAAGGAGTTACAAAAATTCACTAAGTTCCAAGGAGGTTTAAGCACTAGATGAGGAGTAAGGGCAAAATGGTAATTTTGCATCCCGAGTAACTGGGCGGGGTCTCGAGTGTTTTAAGTTAAGTTTTGTAACTTAACCTTTAACCTTAACTCAAACTTGAAACAATAACAAGAATTANGGTAAGCATTGTGTTCTTGGTTAATTCTATGTTATTTGAGTGAATTGAGGCTTGGGTTTTGGTTAGAGAGGAAGATTGTGATGTTTGGTGCTTTGGTTTTGATTGGAACTTAGGTGAGGATTTCTTGCACTTGGTTGCTTGAAAAGAGGAGTGATTCTAGCTTGTATCTTGGAGTTGAGGTAAGGGAGTAGTGTTTTTAAGCTTGAACAATGCTTGTGCCTTGAGTTTGTTGTAAGAAATTGATTGAAATTAGCCATAGCATTGAGTATGAGTTTTGGTTGAATTGTGGTGAACTATGAGGTTTGAGGAAGATTTGATGATGTTATAGAGCATCATTAATGGCATTGTGATAGTTGGTTATGTTCCTTGCAACTTGAACTATGTGTGTGTGAAGTTTGGTGGCTTTTTTTGCATGTTTGATATGTGTACTAAGTAGCCAAAGGTCATAGCAGCAAAATGTGTGCCAATTCTACAGTTTCACAGATTGGCGACGCGTCGCCAAGAGGTACCCATAATTGGCGACACATTGCCAATTGGGAAAAGGATCACAGAACATCGACAATTGTGGCGACGCATCGCCAAGACAGCATTGGAGACCCGATTTTGTTTTTAGCATAACTTTTCGCTCGAGTGTCCAATTAAGGTGATTCAAAGTTCCACGTGAAGCTAAGAGGGAGTACTATCACTTAAAAGTTTTAGAGACATCTAAAATGCCCCATATTTAAAGTTTTTTTGAATCAAAGTGAAGGTAATTTTTAAAGGCAGAATTTTGCACATTTTGCTAGGATGATTGAGGTGAGTCCCAAGGGGGTCCCTTAGGTACCTTGGGCCTCAAGTATGCCGGGGATACTTCGAGACTTCCTGAAGTCCCTCGAGAAGTTGGAGTTTCCTTGAGTTTTGAAAAGTTTTGAGGTTATTTTTTGAGTAAGCAAGGAAACTAAGTTGCAAGTGAATATAACCAAGTGTCATGAGCTTGAGGTGTAAGTTTTAGAACCCTTGGCAACTTGGCAGTGTTGGAAATCACGGGGTTGTAAGGAGAGGCTTCAAATGCACCGAGGTCATGAGGTTTAATAACCTAGTTACATAGTTCTCACCACAATTCCCCTGCACAACAAAGTTAAGGAGAGGCTATATAATAAGTCAGGTGTAAGTTAAGGCTTACGAGGCACAAGTTGAGAGTTGGACTTGTGAGTCATGGAGTGATGCCCGTGAGAAAGTCAGAAAATTATGTGAGGAGCGGTCCTTCGGGATCCGAGCATGCATATCCATATATTTACATATATGAGAGGTCCCTCACACTGCGAGAGCTAGCAGAGAGTATGCATGAGTTATTTCGTATCTGTCCACAGTTTTATGTTGGTACATGAGGTTAACCCTTACTGAGAATCTTGGATTCTCACCCTTACTGTTTTGTTGTGCAGATATAGAAGGAGTTGGGCCGAGTGACCATTGAGGGTTACTTTGGTAGTAGTTTTTGGCGCACAGGTAGAATACCTGAGTTTTGATGATTCTAGTATTTATTTGTTTGGATACTTGTTGGTCTTGCATAGTACTAACTAAATTGCTCATTGGTTACAGAGCCTAGTGCACATTGGACATAGTCAGGCATAGCTAGACCTAGTTGGATCCAAAGGAGTCTCTAAAGCTCGCCACTGGGATTCACATCCCAGGTGGGAGTTAGTATGAGAAGATCTCAGTAGAGGATTTTGTATGTGTACATAGTATTCTAGTTGCCTCCTTAGTTATGAAATGAAGAGTCATGGACTCGAGGATTGCTTTCTGGGTGGGGGCATTAGCTACTATATGTATGAATGCTCACGCATGTTGCTATGTGTAGTTAACTCATATAAAGGTTGATTTGTATGCTTTGACTGCTCTACTTGTTTTATATGAAAAATTGTGGCCACATTAACATTTCATGGTTTTAAATANAGGGGCCAGGGACGGCCGTGTCACAACCCTCATGGTTCTTGTCTATACCAGCATTGAGCCAAGAATAGCAACACTTACCACAGCCATGGGGCCTTCAAACATAACACAGGACACAATGATTAGTTCTTATTAGTGAACTTTTCATTCTTTTTTCTTCATAAGACATTATTTACAGAGTATACCTCTCTATAAGTAGACCTTCTCAAGAGGTTCCTAAGCCCTTTATTCCTCCACTCCTTTACTTGAAATGGGCAAAATAGGGCATGAGTACTTAGGTACTCAATGAAGAACCCAGACAGCACCTAGTGCCTTATTCAGTGTTTAAAACATTCATATACTGAAAAACTCCAAGCTTCTTTAATAACTTGCATCCAAATACATAAAAGACATAAAAAGAAAAAAATACAACATAATACATAATGCATATATAAGTGATAAAGAGGTTAGCATATGCATGGAAACAGAAAAGCACACAAACACACACCACAACATAGGGTTTTCATAACATAGCAAGCATGATTTCTTGGCAATTTCTTCTTGTGATCACGTTGATTAAATTCATTTATCATAGAGCTCTAGGTGATTGTAAAGATTGTCCCAACTTGAACAAAAACCTATGCTTACTAAAAGCAAATTAGCTATCTTACCATAGTGCTTTTTGCACACATAGCCCATTAACATAGCCTCTAGGTTCCTTTGGCTTAAGCCACCACCTAGGGTAGTTTTGTCCCTTCAAAATATAGGAGAAGAAGCCTTATATGGGTCATCAGCTATACTCAAAAAGGCACGAAGAAAGCTTGATCACATGCTCATAACGATAACCATCAACATAGGTAACACCATGTACTACTCTTGGTTGAACTTGTCTCGGCTTCACCTTCTATTCATCCTTCTCCACCTTTTTCCTTTCTAGAAATTCAAGGATACTTAGGTAGGGGCATGGATAGGTAGATGATGGTAAGAATTCAAGAAGAAACAAAGAACAAAGTAGCTCATGAGGGACACTAACTTTAATATGCCAAAATAGCTTTGGTTTCAATTAGTTGTTTTGGCTTCTATTTAGATTTTTGGTTTTGGTTTGCTCTTCCTTCCTTCCTTTTATTTTGATGGTCTTTGGTAATTCTTAGCCCATGGTCTTATGTAGTAAATGAGGTAGGAAGCAACTTGGAAATAGCTAGGAAACTTGTCTTTAAGGACTAAGAATAAATGGCGGCCAAATGACTTGATGACCAAATCATTTAATTGGTTTTTGTCTTTTTTTTTTTTTCTTTTGATTTGGTTCCTTTTAGATCCTTAGCTTGACTTAGTGAGCTCATAAGGCTACCAAGAAACACCTAAAAAGTTACATCAAATAGCCATTGAAGATTACAAGTCCAAAGGTGGCCGAATGATATGGTTGTCATGGGTTTTTTATTGGTTTCTTCATCAAATCTATTTCAAAGTAGCCCATGTCTCTTTGGAATTTTTCTTTTTTGACCTACTTAGCTTTTCAACTGGCATATATTGAGCACCCACTTTGGTAATTTATTTGGCCAATTAAGCCCTCAAACTTTGCATTGAACAAAAGTGCACTTTAGAGTGCATTTAAGAGCACTTTACTGTCTCTTAAGGTGTCTTCATAGTTTCTTGGTGTTTTCCACTTTTTATTGATCCAAATTTTAGCCCTCATTTCCATATCAATGATAGGTATCATTCACATACAATGCCTTTTAATACATTAGGCCTTAGAGTCACTGTAAGCACATAGTTGCACACAATGGTGCACTTAAGAGTGTTCTAGTGCACTCTAGTATGTCTCTACCATTTCTCTAGGAATCACCACATTTTTTTGTGTGTATAGTTGCCTAGATTGGTATCACCACCTTAGGCATTGTACCTATACAGCGTCCCTTGGGGTTCTTTTGCTTCAGAGCCTCTCAGCTCACACAAGAGCATGCTAGGGTGTGTTTAAGGCCTCCCTTTTTGTGCCTTATCTTATATCACTTGTCTTCTTGGTTTCTCAGCCAAGGTTGCCAATTGTTTGGAGTCCCATTATCACAATGCACTTTAACCCTTAGCCATAGCCTTATCTGGCTCATTATGTTGTCATCTTTCATAAGATTTTACCTAAAGTTCAAATAAAGTACCTCTAAGACACCTTAATGAGGTACTTACACTATGAATTCCTTATTTTCATACTAGACACTTACATTACTCACATATTCACATAATGTACTTTATGTGTACACTCCCTTATAGCCCATGACCTATACAAGTCACAGGCATGACATCTTCACCATCTGCCTGCTCCCTATGAACTACTGGATGAAGGTGGTGGACAACTTTTAGAAGCCCATAATGGTTTTGGGTGCCAGGGAGTTGTATCATATGATTGTTGGCCCCAAGAGAGTCAGTTCAAAGCATTTGTAGAGGGTGGCATCATCGGCACTGTGGAGCACCATACTCCTTTATACTTGGTCAGATGAGCTTAGGGATCGCTTCGCCTATTATAGGTCTTCAGGTGAGGTGCCCAGAAGTTGCTAGGCGTTGGTGCTTCCACTACCGCCGGGACAAACAGGGACTCATCTTCGGTGAAGGTCTTAGATAACCTTGACCAAACAGGATTTTAGGAGACTTGTCTCTCAACCTTGTCCAGGATCTTCTCCATTAGAATAATGGTACTATCTTCTTCTTGTTGTCGAGGAAGTGGTGGCATAGGAGAATGATGTCTTCTCCTTAGGAAGTCACTTTGATGATGAGAAGATTGGGTCTTCTCCTGAGGAGAAGGACTTCGACGGTGGGAGGACCATGGTTTCTTTGATCTGGACCTCACTATATATTACCCATGCAATGGCAAGTTCTCCATGGGAAACCCTTTATGGAGGCTCCTATTAGGCAAGTTTCAGCGAGATGACTAGTGCCCCCTATCTGGATGAATCTCTAGGGAAAGGGTCCTTACAAGAAAATGTGCATGTGACCATCTTTGGTCAAGTTGCTGCCTTAATTAGGCCATAATGGAGCACTGGAAATTGCGCAGGAAACCCATAGTGACAGTCAAAGGTCATTCATCCTCTAACAATGAGGGCTTTAAGGGTGGTTGATCACCCACCGTCGAAGGATGAAACATGGACTGGGAATTCAGAATACCCTTGTCCTTAAAATGCCAAGTCTCTACAACAGCAACCTAGGAATGAGTTCCCACAAACGGTGCCAAATAATGCTTGAGGACATCTTAAATATAGGACATGCTGGACCTCCGGAGATACTTTTCTTGGGTGAAGCCTGCAACACTTGAAGAACATGGGTTAGAGGGTCCTAGGAGTGTTTTTCTAGGGAGGGACCTCTCACCCAAGTTAGCATACAAGAGAAAAGTTACTGACAGTAGAATGCACAAAGGAAGGGCACTCATCTGTTGTATTATGTGGGAGCCTCCTAGGTATTTATAGAATGCTCTAGGGAAAAGGCCATTTTCCCAAGTCAAGCAAATTTAGGGCATGTGGTCAGCCAGATCTGCTGAGATTTGGTCTCTACCTTGAGGAGGGGTGGGCTTAGCTATTCGTAGGTGGTTATGCTTAGGCAGGGGGTTAAAGGCATGTGGAGGTTCCTTGTCAGTGATACCTCAAAACTATGTGTTTGTCGTCTTTCATTAGATCCCTCTATGGACTTGAAACCCAATTCGAGGGAAGAATCACCTCCAAAGGTGGTTGGGGAAAGCCTATCGGAGGCAAAAACCATGTGCAAGAGGCATCTCTCTTACCGAGGGTGGTAGACTTTTTGTCTCCAAGGTTGGTCATGTGAACATCTGAGCTTGGCAATAGGGCATTTCCGAGGGTGGTGTTAGGTCTACCAATCCGAAGGGCTTGTGGGTGATAGCCCTTCAGCTATCACCTTTGATGAGCATCTTGGTGCCCAATTCATCTTGTCCATCATATTGATGAGCATATCTAAAGTGGCTACTAAATTTGTGTTCATATTCCCTAACAGACATAGTTCCTTGTTCCAACAAATCAAACTCCAATTGTTTCTGATCCATGAGAGCTTCACTAACATATCGTTGTTGGAACACCTAGAGGAGCTCAGCCCACCTTATAGGTTCTTTCATTCTTGTTGCCTTCCTCTCAATCTTACTCATATATGCCCTTTGTACTATCCTTAACCAAAACGCTACATTACCTTCTTGCTTAAAGGTGGCTAGCAGCACCTTTTGGGTGGATGTAACTTCTATCCCTTCAAATACCTTTTCTATCTAGCAAATCCAGAACTCAACCTCTTCTGGATCGCCACTACCCCTAAATACTAAGGGTTTAAGTGCCAAAAAGATTTCGAGCTGGCCTTCTTTTAAACCTTCTTTTCTTGGTCTTTTTCTTTTTCCTTCGAGGGTCCTAATCTTCCTTCAAGAAGCCAGCTCTTTTGAGCTTTTTGAGATTGGCTCCATTCTTCTAGCATTAGTGCCTACTTGCTCCCCTTCCCTGTCCTCATTGCTTCCCCTAATTTTTTATCTCAGCTTTCTACCCCTTAGGTTTCTTCTTTCATCATCAAGTTCTTGTTCTTTATCTGCAAGCCTACTTGCTTGTTCTTCTCTTATTTGTTTTTTTCCTGGCCTTCTTTCTACCCTTCATTCTTCTTCTTGTTCTTCATCAACAGTAGTGCTTCTAAATGCCTGTGCCTAGCTCCTAGTAAGAGCCTGCATGCCTATGGCAAGCTAAACAATGGCACTTTGCATCATGCCCATCAAATGTTCCATTCTGTGTTGACCCTACACACCAGGCCCAAGCTCTATGGCCCTATTAGGAGGTCCTATCTTAGGAGGTCTTGTCCTGCTTTCAGACACCTCCTTATTTTCAAGATGTTGATCATTCATTTAATCAGTCCTAATATTCAATTATTCCTCTCTTTCACTTTTTTTTTGTCTTCCTCTGGTCATTATTTCCACAAAACATAAGAAAGGTTGTGTATCAAAGTGGCAATTACCCTAATAAACCATTAAGGCCATATACAAGCTTAAGCTCTGATAGCAACTCTGTAAGGGCCCAATTCACCCCCACCCTAAACCATATTGGAAGGTTTTACTGATTTACTAACATCTGGTGCATGACACCCAAGATTCTTAACCCCATATTTTTATTTACTTGCATGGGAGTCACTACTTAAGCTTTACCATTAAGTTTTACTTAATTCACCCAACTGATTGAGTTTTACCCAGTTGAATTCTTTTACAGAGTTTAATTTACCTTGGTGTTTAGTGAGTACAAGTTGGGTTTAGTAAGCCTAGGCAACTTATGTGTGTTTTATGTCCCTAAAAGGCTTCTTGGAAGCCTACTTAGTGCATTTTTAAAACCATACACACATTTATGCATACATACAGCCTATATTAATTAGGTGCAAACCATGCATACATTTTTCCTAGCTTATGACATTTACTGCCTTAAGACTTTCCTAAGCCAAATATGCACATATAAGGCACCAGCCATGTTCTACATTAAGCTCCTTTTCCATTAACTAATTACAAACATTTACAAACCCAAATTGGCTAGATAGGGGCTGGATGGCACAAAATGACATAAAACCAAAAGTTGGTTCACTAGATGTCATGCATGATACATAGCATAGTTCAAACTGTTTCCAAGCCCAAAGTCACTTTTGACCTGTTCTTTCACTTGACACTTAGACCATAGTTGCCTTATTGCTCTTCTAGTCCTAGCCCATACCAAGTTGGATCCAAAAATAGCAAGTCTCACTATAGCCATTAGGGCCTACAAACCAATACACAACACAACCATTAATTCAATGTTATGAACTTTCCAAGCTTTTTCCATAAGCCAATGATGTGAATCATACTGCTTTGCACATAGACCTTTTCTAGAAGGTTTTGTAGCCTTTACTCCTCTACTTTCTTACCTAAAATAGGCAAAAGAGGGCATGAGTACACAAGTACTCAGTAATGATTCAATTCAACACCTGGTGCCTTTACAATGTTCTAAATATTATTATATATGTAAACCTCCATATTCTCCTTATAAACCACATCCAAAGAAAAAGAAGACAAAAGAGAACTAAAGCATAATGTAATACAAAATACATTTTGAGTACTTAAAGGTTAGCACACACACATGATCAGAGAAGCATGCAAACACACACACCATACACTCGGTTTCACTTAACATAGCAAGCATGCAATTTCTTCCAATTTTGCAAGTGATCACTTTAATTAGGTTCAATTTAACATCAAGCTCTAGGTAATTAAGCAAGTTTGGCCACACTTGTCAAAATCCCTAATGCTTGCCAAAAGGTAACTAGCTAGTTCACCATAGTGCTTAATGCACACATTGCCCATTAACATAGCCTCTAGGTTCCTTTGGCCATGGCCATCACCTCAAGCAGCTTTTCCATCTCAAAATCTAGGTCTAAAATGGAAGCACAAAAGCCTGAACATACATCAAATGCCACACGCACCACCATGGACAAGCTATTAGCACCATGTCTCAGTTTTGCTCTTTTGGCTTCCTTTGATCCATGCTTTGTTTTTAATGTTTTTACTAGAGTTTTGGCCAAAATTTGGTAGTCATGAATGACCTAAAAATAGCTAAAAAGCTATATTAATTCAGCTACTCAAGCGATGGAATAATTCAACCAAAATGGCCTTGGCGGCCAAGGAAAATTTGACCATTTTTTGGTCTAAATCCCTCCAAGTTCCCTAAGTTATTTTTCACAAAATATTGACCTACTTAAATATTTAAGTGGCATGTTTTGAGCACCCACTTTGGGAATTAGTTCGGCCAATTAGGCCATCAAACTTCCATGTAAACATAGGTGCACTTTAAGTGCCATCTAGAGCTCTTTAGTGTACTTTAGAGTGCTTCCCATGGTTTCCATGTGTTTTTCACCTTTTTTTGGCCTGCATTTTGGTCTTCATTCCCCTTTTAATGCCAAGCATCAATTTTATACAATCCATCCTCAATAACTAGGCTTTAAAGCCTTCACAATGTTAGGGGTGCACACAAAAGTGTTCCGAGAACCCTTTTTTGCCCCTCCTTCGTACTCCCTTGATCCCTTCAAATTCTTAGGTACTTTTCCCTCAAATTTTGAGTTCTCATTTCCAAATCTACCCTGGCTCATGATTTGAGCCCTTCTTAGCTCACAAGTGTAACATTTTCGCACATGTTCCATTATAGTGCACCTAAGGTTCTTTAGTACCCTCAATGAATGGTTGTTTCTTTCTTAGTTCTTTTCTTCATGTCCATAAATTGTAGCATTGTTCTGTATAATTCATAGCCATTTCATGTACATCATAATCATAGCCCATGACTCATACAAGCCACAGCCATAGGCCTAATACCCCATACATACACAGAAATGCATTGAAATAAGAATAAAAGTTTGGTGGAAGTTTGTCGATGGCAATGCCGTGAAACTCACAAAAGTCTGTGATAATCTTCTGGGGAGGATACCAAAGACCCACCTTAAGTTGAGTTTTGAAAATAGCTATTTCCCCCCTCCTAAGGTTGGTAGCTCAACTAACCTCATTCAGGGACTAGAACCTTGACATAAGAGGTTAAGTAGAACTTCATCTACCACTTTTCTACCTTTTTTGAGGTGGGACAACTAGGGCGGGCATCTATTTCTTGCCAACCTTCCTCAACAGCCTTAGCTTCAGCACCTGGGTTGGCCATCTATCTTACCTTGGAAGCCTAAATAGCTACTTTGGGGAAAAAGAAAATAAGGTAAAAAAAGACCTCAGGTCAACCACCCACCCACCTAAAAATTTTCTAGAATCAAACAGACCACCACAAGAAGATGCCAAAAATCGCTCTACCATAAAAACAACCGTAAAAAAGAAGAAAGCTAGAGAAAAGCTAGAGAGTAAAAGAAAACAGGAAAATAGCAAAATGAAAAGTGGGCTACTTCTATTCAATTAAGGATATAAATACACTGAAGGAGGCAAACATAGAGACATTATAATAATTATGCTCCACCGAAGAGATGCACCGGTACAAAAAATTGGCCAATTAGGTAATGACTAGAATACAAACTTAGGGCACAATTGCTAAACCATCAAATTCATGGCACATGAATCAAGGAAACAATGCATCCTACCATGAAATCTAAAACACTTAGAAGGAAAAATTAATACCCTTAGTGGTGGGAAAAAATCCTAATGGAAGGCTTGAGTGATAGCTCTACCTTTTCAAGGCAAAGATGCAACTTTGTCTCTACTCGGGGAGCATAAGAAGGCCAAAGTGCCATAAGCCCAGAACCCTTCAAAAAAGACCCGAAACCACCACCTTTAGAGAATTTCCACACATCCTTGAAAACAATAAAGGTAATCTAAACTCGCAACACCCTTGCAATACCCTGAAAGAACTTTAAAGACAAAGATAGACACATAGTCCCTTAGGACCACTGATAGAAGTGGCCACCATGCCTTCTGCTCTAGTGCCAGAGCCTAACTTCCCATAACCCTCTAAGAGGTAACTGGAAATATCTTCTGCAAGGTATTGAATGGGGACCCTAAAATCTAACTGACCACGTGTCCTGATCTCATCATGCGGAGTGTAACGGCCTTGTTTCTCACCACCCTATGAATACTATAGGTAGGCTCCCCAATGGGGGATTCAAGACTCAACCACTTTCTCTACTCTCATTTTTTTCCCTCATCCATTTTCTACAAACTTGGGCGTCAGAAGTTCCTTCCCCGATAATATGTTGACGAAACCCTTAACCCCTATTTCTATTACATCATAAACACTTTACTGAAGCTATTCTTCCTCCAAAGTACAAGATATCCTACATAAAGGATTCCTTTAAGCATAAAAAAGCTTTAGCCCTTCTGTCCTACCTATGATCTTAGTGCCTAAGGAATATATTACTTGGAAAATGTGCATGGATTGCAGATCAGTCAAAAAAATTACTACAAAGTATAGGTATCCCATTCCAAGACTAGATGACATGCTAGATGAGTTGCATGGATCCACTATATTCTTAAAACTTGATCTTAAAAGTGGATATCATCAAATTAGGATGAAAAAAAATGATGAATAGAAGACTACATTTAAAACTAAATTTGGGTTATATGAATGGTTAGTCATGCAATTTGGTTTATCTAATGCTCCTAACACTTTTGTGAGACTCATGAATCATGTTTTAAGAAAGTTTAGAGGAAAATTTATGCTTGTTTACTTTGATAACATCTTAGTGTATAGTAAGAGCTTACATGAGCATGGTCATCATCTAAGGCATGTGCTAGAAACTCTAAGAGCACAAAAACTGTGTACAAAACATAAGAAGTGTTCTTTTTGCACTAGCCATGTGATTTTTTTGGTCTTGTTATGAGCTCAAAAGGGGTAGAGGTTGATCAAGGGAAGGTAAGGGTATCCGAGAATGGCCAACCCTAAATCTGTTTAAAATATGAGATCTTTTCATTGGCTTGCTAGTTCTTATATGAGGTTTATAAAAGATTTCTCAAGCATTTTTGGACCTTTAAATGAAGTGGCAAAGATGATTGAAGGCTTTAAGTGGGAAAAGGCATAAGAAGATGCATTTAGGATACTTAAGCACAAGTTGAGTAATGCACCTGCCCTAGCTTTGCCTGATTTTTCTACAACATTCAAAGTTGAATGTGATGCATGTGGACATGGCATTGGAGCTATTTTGATGTAGAAATGAAGGCCCATAGCTTACTTTACTAAGAAACTAACTAGAGCTTGGATTTGAGTATTTAAAGGACTTATATGTGCGTGATTCTGACTTTGACGAGCACTATGCTAAGTGTGCACATTTTAGTTTTGAAAAATAATATAGAGTTGGTGGTTTTCTTTCCAAGCAAGAAAAATTGTGCATACCTAATCATTCTTTAAGACATTTGCTAGTCTAGGAAGCTCATGGATGAGGATTAATTGGACACTTTGGGATTAAGAAGACCTTAAGTATGCTCAATAAAAAGTTCTATTAGCCAAGGATGGAAATAAATGTTAAAAGATTTCATGTTAGATGTCTTAAGTGTAAAAGGGTTAAGTGAAAAATAAACCCTTGCAAAATTTATACTCCATTGACTGTTTCTACTCACCCTTGGATAGATATTTCTATGAATTCTATTGTAGGATTCCCTTTGACAAAGAATGTGAAGGACATAATTTTTGTACTCATGGATGGGCTTTCAAAGATGGCACACTTTGTCCTAGTCACAAAACAGATATTGTCATGCACATTGCCAACCTTTTATTCAAATAAGTTGTGAGATTACATGGAATTCCAAGGACAATTGTAAGCGACTAAGATGTGAAATTCCTTAGTCACTTTTGGAGAGTTTTGTGGAGTAAATTAGGTTCTAAACTCATGTTCTCTACCACTTTCCATCCACAAACCAATGGCCAAACTAAGGTAACAAATAAAACTTTGATTACTATCTTATGAGCCATCATTCAAAGGAACTTGAAAACTTGGGAAGATGTTTTACGTCATGTTGAGTTTTCTTATAACTAGGATGTGCATAACACAACCGAATATTCACCTTTTGAAATTGTTTATGGTTTTAACACCCACTAACTCCTATAAACTTAACACCTTTGCCTTTAAGCGAACTTTCTAGCATAGATGGAGCTAAGAATTCCAAGATGGTTAGGGCTTTGCATGAGAAAGTGAGTCTACAAATTGAAAAGAAGACTCAACAATATACAACATAAGCCAATCAAGGAAGAAAGAAAGTGACATTTCAGCTAGGAGATTGGGTTTGGGTTCATATGAGAAAAAAGATGTTTCCTATTCAAAGAAATTCAAAGTTTTAACTTCAAGCAGATGGACCATTATAAGTCTTTCAAAAGAGTAATGATATTGCCTGCAAATTGGACTTAAGAGGTGAGCACAATGTTAGTGGAACTTTCAATGTTTCTGACCTATCTTTGTTTGTTGTAGGTGATGATTTGAAGACAAATCTCTTCCATGAAGAGGGAGATGATGGAGGACCATCAACATCAGAGGCTTCTAAGACATCTAAGGACCCATTGAAGATAAGCATAGGACCTATCAGAAGCAAGAAAAGGCCAAAGAAACACAAGAGGCACTCCAAGCACTCATCCTAGTACACTTGGAGCCCTCTCATGCAATTTCACAAAGTGGCCAAGCTCTTCCTATCCTACAGCTCAAGAACTTTAAATCACAAAATATTATGGAGATCCAAACTCAAAAAACCTTAGAAAGCTAGCTAGATCTCGACGGCACAAGCCAAAACCCCAAGTGACACATTGGGGTGTACCTTGAAATCACCTTTGTTGGTTTTTAAGTCTAATTCAATTTTTAGCCTTTTTGTTTCTTGTTTAGATCATTTATTTTACTTGTTTTTAGGCCAAAGAAATAGATTGTGGCATATGTTAAATAAGCTACACTAATTTCTTAAGATTTTGTTTTGAATGTTCATTTTCAAAACCTAGTTTTACCAGGTTTGCCTCATTTACCAGGTTTAGGGTTTCTATTCCATTAACACTTTGTAAAGAAAGTTACCTTACCATTATAAACCATAAATAGAGCTTCTATTTCATGGTTTAGACATAGATTAATGAGATTACAAGTTGCTTTGAGCAATACTTAATGCCCGGTGACATCTTTATTTTATGACATCCTAGGCCTGAAAGAGAGACTTTCAGTGATAAGGTATCTGCAAGACCTTGAAGAATGTGGGTTAGCAGCTCCTTGTAATGTGTTTCTGCTGGAGGAGCCTTCAACACCCAAGTCAGTATACAGGAGAGAAGTTGTTAAAGGCAAAGAGTAGGAAAGAGAGTGTCCTATGTGTCGTTACCTGGGAGCCTCCTAAGTATTTATAGGAGGCCAAGAGGAAGACGCAGTTATGCATAGCCTAAGTAGATCATGACATGTGTTTGGCTGGATTTGGTCTATACCTTCAGAGAGGGGAATCTCCAGCTGGCCATAGGTAGTTCTGGCCAAAGGGTAAAGGCATGTGCAAGGCTTCTTATCAGAGATCCCTCAACTATATTTATCATTTCTCAGTAAGACCCCTTCGGGGATCTAAGACCCCTTTGTACAAGAATCTCAATCGAGGGTCACTGGAGAAGGCCCTTCGGTTAGGACGACATATCTTTGGGAGACATTTTTTCTGCCAAGGATGATAGACCTATATTCTTGCGGTTGGTAATGTGCATTCCTCAAGAAGGTAAGGAGCCTTTTTTCGGAGTTTACCACATATACCTCCGAGGGTGTTGTGGAGAATTCTCCCAAGGTTGGTCATATGAATTCCCGATGGTGGTGCCAGGTCTGGCAATAAGAAGGTTTTATGGGCGATAGCCCTTTGGCTATCACATGCCCCCCTCCGAAAGACTAAAGTTGTGTCTTCGGTACTAATCATCTGGGAGCATGTTATGAAAATCCTGTCCTTGGGAAGCTAAAAGCTGTCCTTGGCAAAATAACTTCTATCTACCAAAGTCATCCCTTCGATGTAGCTAGCTTTTCAATCCAAGACCCTTTCTTTTGCTGATGTTATACTTTCGGCCTTCTCCTGGACCCTTTGCTTGTTTTATTTTCTGGATTTGAACCCTTCGTGAGGACGTTATCTCAAGCCAATTTCTTACTTTTGGTGAAGTTATACCTTCAAAATGTAGGGAGTTCTTTTGTATCCTCAAGCCGAATTCTCAATCCTGGTAAGGTTACATCTTCAGTAGGCAAAGAGTTATTTTCACCTTAGGGTTTTCATACCTACCTTTTGCAAGTGAGTCGTCCTATCTTCTAACTAAGCAATCACAACACCTTGGGTTAGGTGACATAGACCCACTAGATCAGCAGATGTGCCCCTATTTTTCGTGCCTGTTAACACGTGTCACCTGGTCATTTGGCAACCCTTGCATCCATTACATCGGTTATGTCTCTTCATCTACAAAGGGTCATAATGACACCGTGTCACCTGCCTTCTTTGGGCTAGATAAACCCATCTCCCTTCAAGGTTTCATTACTCTTTTACCTCTATTCCTTTTAATTTCCAATCCCATTTCACTATCCAGTTTTTTCTTGTGGTGACGTTACTGGAGAAGCAAATTCTAAAACTCTCTTACGGCAATTTTCATAGGTTTATGTCTCTGAAGTCAATTTGTTTCTCTAGTCCCCTTTTCTCCCATTAATTCTGAGGTTAGGGTTTTTTTTTTAACATGTCTTCTTCTCAAGCTGAGGTTCATTTGGTTCTCGAGAGTTGGGCTCCTCTCAACTCTCATCTAAGTTGCACCATTTCAAAAAAACTGAAGAAATGGTCAACAAAATTTTTCCTTCCTTCTTATGCCATGACTAGGCTCCCTGGCCCTATTGTTCTGAGCTAGCTTCCTCAGAAGAATGAGGTCACTTTCTTTAGGCCATAGCCGAAGGCAGGTCTTCGGTATCCACCACCAAAGGTGGTGAGTGACTTTTGCCAATTTCATGGCATAGCCATTAACCAATTGCCACCGAGTTTCTACTCTTATTTCAACACCTTTCTCTGCATGTGCGAGGTTTGTAAAATATCCCATAACTTCATATTTTTCATGCAATACTATAAGCCTCATCCCATTCCAAAATGTGGCTTCTACTTCTTGCTCCCATAGGGATCCGGAAGTAAAAAACTCACTTTTACCTTTGGTACCAAGGACAGTTGGTGAGGTTGGCAGAAGAAGTACTTCTTCATGAAAGTAAATGAGAGATGGAAAGACATGCCTATGAAGTAGGCTTCTAGGATGCTTAACATCGACGTGATAAATCTGTCGAAGCTACTTACCTTAAAACTTCAATGTCAGTTTGAGGAATTCAACACCCATATTCGGTTAGTAGCTAACTGATCAAACCAAACTTCTTCATGTCCACTATACCCCTTCCTGATAAGATGGAACCTTATGACTGAAGAGGTACTTCGGGAGATCGGGGTCATCAAGGAACATATCATTGACAAGAAAATGCCAAAACCAGTAGTGGATGGGAAGAAGTCCTGGCTGGTCATGCTTCTTTGGGGTGAACTCTCCTATTCAGCCCTTGTAAAGAGTAATGTTCTTTCCAAATTGTTACTTAGGATTTCTTCATACTTACACTGATATTTTTCTCTTTGTAAAGATGGGTGATAAATTAGTAGCTTTCTACGAGAGCCTTTTCCTCGGCCAAGCCGAGAAAGGGGAGTAGAAGAAGAAGGCCTCAAAAAGGAAGAATGGGCCAACTAGGCAGCCTTCGGCCCCGAAGACCAAAAAGGTGAAGGAGGACTCACTCCCACCTCCCCTCGAAGACCATACAGTGGATCCTGACCATTCTACCAATGGTGTAGATCCTTCTCGTGAGGTGGTGGTCTTATCCATCTTGTTAAGCACTGTTGCTACTGTAGGGATCCTGGGGACCTCACTGGGGAAGATTTCCGCTGAAGAGTTAAAGGAACGATGAAGGAGGAAGGGCAAGAAAATTTTGGGCAAGGTCCTCGATGTCAGTGACTCTAACGGAGAAGACACCAAACTTCCACCAGGTTTGTCTCTTAGTCATTCATCTATGAATTTAGGTTTTTTTGGCATTTGAGACTTTGTAAAAGAATGGCTAAGGGACGATATGACAAAGGAACTTTAGCACGATTTTGCAAAGGAACAGGCCCAATCAGAGTGGATGATGGATCACCTTCAAAAAAGGGCTATTCGGGATTTGAAGATCCTGAAAAATAAATTGCTGAGGGAGCCTTTTTAGACATTCACCAAAGACATGGACCTATTTTTGGAGGATTACCTGATCCTACAAATGGTGAGGGGCATCACCATGAATGCCACCTTTCAAACCTTGACCAAGGACTGCCCAAATTAGGATATCTTTGCCACTCAGATTTCCTAGCACGCTACTTAGGTAATCTTTAGCCCTCAGACACTTGGAAAAATTTTGGGTTTATAAGTTGCCTGTAACTCACATCTTTTCTCCTTGTGGCTGTTAGTGTATGAGGGCTACCTTTAAGCCTAGGCGACCAAGCAGTCTTCCAGCTGAAGTCAATCAGAGGAGAACTTGGTGAAGGCCAAAGAGATGTTTGCAAGCTCGTGCATGAAATACGGTGAGCTCAATAAGATCACCAAAGAGGACTTGGCCAAGCTTTGGCAGGAAGTGTTGGAAAGCCAGAAGGGGCTCCTTAATGATTGCTCCTCCAAAATATCTGAACTCGGAGAGAAGATGGTGGAGTTGAGCTCGGCGCGGGAGGTCTTTCGGAAGAAAAAAGAGGAAGCCATAGCTGATTTCACCAAGGCACTGGAAATCAATGCCAAGCTTCTTGCCGAGATTGATCAGCTAAAGAAGCAGAAGCAGAAGAAGAAGAAGAAGAAGAAGAAGAAGAAGAAGAAGAAGAAGGTAGAGAATGAGAAAGAGGTGATGAAGAATAACTTGCTCACCATCAAATGCTCTTACAGCATCCCGACCTTGACGTCTCCTTCCTAAGAGCCCCTAATATACCCGAAGGACCATCCTCACTGTGTTCAAAGATGCTGATGATGATGAGGATGATGCCAAGGATGCAGATGCCGATGAGCCTGAAGATAGGCAAAATAACCCCTAAGGAGTAGTCTTTGTATATATATATATATATAATTTTTTTTATTGTACTTTGCACTTTCTAATGGAATTACCTTTATTTCTCTAAATTTTGGCTAAGTCCATGATTACCACTATCTTCGATAAGTATTACATGCCCACAAACTTTTCTATTGACTCACCACCTTCGACTTACTCACCACCTTCAGCTAACTTACTATCCTTGATGAAAATTCTATCAAAGATTCAAAACCTTAGCCATCCTTTTTCAAGAGTTGTGAATAATTTCCTAAGTGTTTTAGAATACAATTTAGGCAATGTTTTTGAAAACTTGCTATGCACAAGAACACTTATGTACTTTCGGGATCAACCATATTCGGTTAACCTCCTTTGGTAAAACTTGTATAATATAACTAAGATACTTTTGGAAGCAACCACATTCGGTTAGCATCCTTTGGTAAAACTCTGTACAATATCACTACGATACTTTCGGGAGCAACCGTATTCGGGATCACCATATTTGGCTTAAGTGTAGAATTTTTTCAAAGAGTCTAAATGCCATGTGTTTTTCCACTCTTCTCCTTTAGTATTTTCAAGTTTATAGACTCCTGGCCAAATTTCTTCAAGTACCAAATATGGCCCTTCCCAACTTGCCTAAAGTACCCCATGAGATGGTCTTTGGGATTCCAATTCAACCTTTCAAAGAACAAGGTCTCCTTTCTTGATCCCTTTATGTTTGACATGCAAGGTCGTAGCAATGGCTACACTTTGCTAAAAGGCTTTTTTTCTAAGTTTGGCCATTTCCCTATGCTTGTCAATCATATCTAACTTGGTTCTTAAACCAAGGTTCTTCCCTTCTTTGTTGAACACCTGTACTCTGATAGACGATTGTACAACTTCAACAAGGATAATGGCCTTAGTGCTGAATACGAGTGAGAAAGGTGTTTCACCAGTGGCTCTTCTAGGACTTGTTTCATAACTCCATAGTACACTCGAGAGTTCTCCAGGCCATTTTCTCTTGTCTTCTTTTAACCTCTTCTTTAGATGATCTTTTATTGTCCTATTGGACACCTCAACCTGCCCATTACTTTGAAGATGGGCAATTGGGGTGAAGTGTAATTTTACATCGAGGTTGGTGGCAAATTCTTGAAATCCTCTCTCAATGAATTAGGAGCCATTATCTGCTACTATCACCCTTAGCACACTGAATCTATATATGATGTTTTTCTACACAAAATTTTGGATGTCCTTTGCCGAAAATGTTGCCAGAGGCTCTGCCTCAATCTACTTAGTGAAATAATCTACTACAACTACACAAAACTTCACTTCTTCAGGAGCCGTCGGGAGAGGACTAATGAGGTTAATACCCCAAATAGCGAAGGGGCAAGGATAGTTAGCCGACATTATTGCCTTCAAGGGTACTCTTTGGAAGGGTGTGTGTCACAAGCACTTATCACATTTTTTTACAAACTGCCTTGCGTCCTTCCTCAAAGTAGGTCAAAAATACCCTTGCCAAAGTAGTACCTCAGTAAGGGCGTCAGTCCCGATGTGAGATCCACAGGCTACTTTTTGGACTTCTGTGGGAACTGCTTCAATGTCCTCTTCACTAATATATCTTTATAGTGGATTAGTGTACCCTTGTCGGTACAATTCTTCCCTGATCAGGAAGTATCTACCCGAGCGCTTTCATACCTTCGTGGCTTCTAGAGGGTTTTCAAGTAATTCTGAAGTCGCTAGATACTTTTTGATAGGATCATTCCACCCTTTGTCCTAGGTTGCGATGGCTATTATTGCTATGCTCGGGTGATCCAGTACTTTGGTGGACTATTTTGATTTGGCCAAGGTATCTGCTTCCACATTATCTCGTCATGGTACATTCTCTATTTGTACCCTGTCGAACTCTTGGATAAGCCTTTTTATAAGATTATGGTACTTTGCGGAGTTTGGGTCTTTTGCTCTGTACCCCCCTGTTGTCACACCCCACACAGGCCCCAGCCTGTGCACTCTCAGTGCCACTCACCAAGCTACCATGAAAGATATTAAACACTTGTATTTTTTTTTTAAGTGTTATGAGTACACTTTAGTTTCGGCCAACTTTCAACTTGTAGCTTAAGTCTTATTTTCTTAAGGTTAGAGCCTAGGAGGTGCCCCAAGGGGCTTATTAAGTAGTTCTTTATACTTTAATTGCAACACAAGGCAAGGCCCTTGATGTTCGGAGATGTCTTCGCTGGAGGACATGGTGGTGTCTGGAGGGACTTCCTGAGGAGGAGAACGCCCAAGGTGGAGGTTTCCCAGGGAGTGGTGCCTGAAAAGCCCAAAAGGAAGGGTTAGGAGGTCCCCGGGATGCTTTTCCGGGGAGGAGCCTTCG
>KK900363.1:115671-149129 GCA_000696445.1 Aquilaria agallochum | reverse complement strand
GCGAGAGGGAGAAAACGCTGGGCTCTGTCGCGACTGGCCGAGAAGGGAAAGAAGATGGCATTTAAAATCTGATTACCAACGGCTAGCCATTGATAAATCATTAAATTAAACACTGCATTTTAGGTTAGTTTTTACCAATGGCCTAGCCGTTGGTAAATGGGCCCAATTGAATAAGCCCAAAAAGATCAAACCTCTTACCAATGTGTTACAGTTGGAAGATTTTCCAATGGTCACAACCGTTGGAAATTACTAATGGCTAAGCCGTTGGTAAAAACACACAAAATAAAAAAAAAAAAGCCACCAACGCGTGCACGTTGGAAATTTTTTACCAACGGTAATACACGTTGGAAATTACCAACGGCTTAGCCGTTGGTAATAAAACAATTGGAAAACCAAGGTTTTTTAGTAGTGACCTTATATCTATTTTTTTTTGTTTTATCTTGAATATATTAGGTCTCACGTCCTCTTGGGAACAATTTTTATAATTAGCATTAGAGCTTTAGGTAATTTATTAAAATTTAAAAACAAAAATTTAAAAACTACCTTTATATAGATTTTTTTTCTAAATTCTAATACTAACTGCTAATGCAAATGCCAAATGGGGTCCCTAGCAAATTAAGTAAAGACCCCACAAAATTCACCTTTATGCTTATTGCAATAAATTACTCTAATTTTCAAAGTAGTTATTCGCCCAAAAAATATTAAAAATATATTAATTTTTTTAATAATTAAATAAATAATACTTAATAATATATTTCAAAATTTAAATTTTTTAATAAAATTATAAAAAAAACACAATAGGCATAAGTAGAAAAAAAAATTGACACCATACATATAAAAATGTATAACTTAACAGTAAATATACCATTATTTTTTTATGGAATAAAAATATATAGTGCTATATTTTATTTGTGTTAAAAAAATCACTAGCATAAAGAATAGGGCAAATTTTTTGGATAGCCCTTAACCTTTAATTATGCTTCATTTTCATTCTTAACCTATTAGTATTTTCTTTTGGTTCTAAACATTTTAAAATATTTTATATGGGCCCTCAATTAGATGAAATTTTTTAACTTAAAGTAACTGTATCTATATAATATTAATTTTTTAAAATTATTTTAATCTATCTAATAATTTCTATTTTTACAAATTTTAATTGAGAAATAATTTTTTTACAGTTAAATAAACTATTGTATTATCAATTTTTTCATATGTGAAATAACTATTGTATGCAACGTATACACTTATTATGTAATAATTTTTTGTTTAATTAACAAATCACACCTACTTAGACAAATTAAAATGTTTTTATTTATTTTAGAATGAAAATATAAAAAATAAAAATTGGGAATAAAATTTAGCTCAGATAAGTCATAGATATTGAATCAAATTAATTTTTTTCAGTAATTTGATTGCATATTTTAATAGTATATTTTATCTAAGTTAAAAAGAAAACAAATTGAATTGGGCAATTCTCATGGGGCACCTTACATCTAATTTTATTTTTGGTTTCATCTTGAATGTAGGCACTAATTAAATAGACAAATAAAATATTTATCCATGAATGTACTTTTAGGTGTTAATAAAAATATTTCATTGAAGTTAAAGAGTAATGAAATTGGTAAAGTTTTTCAAACATGAATAAAAATATGTGTAATTAGTGAAAATTTATTTAATAATATATTTCAAAATACAAATTTTTAATAAGTTTATCAAAAAAACACTATAAGCATAAAAAATTTATAGGCCAACGTTTAGCTAACATAGGATATTGATTAAGGAGATTAAATTTTCTAGTTTTAATTGTATATTTTATCTAAGATAAAAAAAAATAGACAAATTGAAGGTTATATTTGAGTAATTTTCATGAGGAACCTTATATCTATTTTTAGTTTTATCTTGAATATATTAGCTATCATGTTCTTGTTTGGGAACAATTTTTATGATTAACATTAGAGCATTTGATAATTTACTAAAAGTGAAAATTAAACTATTAAAGTAAAAAAGTTAAAAGCTACTCTTACATAGTTTTTTTCAAAACTTTGACACTTATTATTAACATTAATGCTAAATAGGGTCACTGGAAGATTAAAAAATAAAGTCCCCATAAAATGTATATTTATACTTATTGAAATAAATTAATTTAATGTTTGAAGAAGTTATTTCTCCAAAAAATGTTAAAATTATATTAAAGTTTTTATTAATTGAATAAATAACATTTAATAATATATTTGAAAATAAATTTATCCAAGAACACAATAGACCTAAACAAAAAAAAAAAGCACAACTTAATGTTAAATATATCATTATTTTTTATTTGAAAAATATGTGGTACTATCTTATACCCAGGTTAAAAAAATTGCTAAAATACTATTAAAATTATTTTTTTCAGTAATTTTATTGTATATTTTAATAGTATATTCTATCTAAGTTAAAGATAAAAAAAATTGAAGATTATATTTAGGAAAATTTTCACAGTAGCACCTTACATTTAATTTTCTTTTTGGCTTCAGCTTGAATATAGGCACTAATTAAAAAGAAAAATAAAAATTTATCCACAAATTTGCTTTTAAATATTAATAAAAATATTTGATTGAAGTTAAAGGGTAATGAAATTGATAAAACCTTGCACTCAAGATCTTGTTTAATGATAATATGAAATCAAGGAGAAGTTTGTTCCAAAATTAAACTTTAACATCTTAGTGATAGATAAAAATTTAAACCTCTTGTATATGATATCTAAAAAGATGATTTTTCAATGGATAAATGCACAGGGCTATTGGATAGTGTAAATGAAATTTTCCAACAGTTTTGCATTGGAAAGTGCCATAGATTAAAATATGAGGTTTTAAATGAAAAAGAACTGAAAGATGGATGTATTTTGAAGAATTTAGTTTTTGTCCTAAAATAGTGTAATTACAATAATATGTTTATTCAATGTATTAAAATATATTAAATTTTAAGGGTGAAAAAATTGTTCAACATTTGTGCAACTTTGTAATTTTTTATAATATAAGATACTGGTTTTGGATATAAATAAAGTAAATGTAATTGGCATGAGTTTTTATTTTTTTGCATTTGAAATACTAGAATTATATTAAAATTCTGATTGATTATGTAAAATATTAAATACTATATTTAGAAAATTTAAAAACTTTTAATAAATTTTTCAAAGAAAAAACATCATATGCATAAATAAATAAAAAGAAGCATCATAATAGATATAAAAAAACACAAAATACTGTTAAATATCCCCTTAGTTTTTAGTTAAAGTAATATACACTCCTTTTATCCCATCAATTTCACTCCATTTGGTTTGGCGCAAAGATTAAAAAAGTGGAAAAAAAATTTGTTTTATTTCCTTTTGTGTCTTTAACTTTCTACATGTAAATAAAGAAAGTTAGAAAAGGTGAATATTAAAATAATAGTTTGAAAAGAAGTATGGTAAAACAAGTTACTAAATATGAAAATGTTGTAAAGATTTGAGACAACTCAAAAAAGAAAATGGTGTGAAATTGGTAGGACAAAAGGAATATGTTTTATCCAAACTAAAAAGGAAAATTTGGTTCTAGGCTTTGTGAATATGCAATATACTTAAAATTTTTGAATAATACCTAACCTTTAATTCATACTTCCTTGTTATCATTAACATGTTAATTATTTTCTTTTGGTTCTAAATTTTTTTAAATATTTTATTTGGGTCCCTAATTTGATGAAATTTATTAACTGTGAGTAACTATGTAATATCACTTTTTTTTAAATTATTTTAAATTGTCTTGTAATTCATTTCCAACAAACTTTGAACTAGGTACTGCTTTTTTACAATTAAGGAAAATTTATATTATCATATTTTTTATGAAATAGTAATTGTGCACCATGTATGCACTCATGTAATAGTTTTTTCTTGGGTTAAAGAATTACTTTTAGTGGGAACCAAATCAAAATATTTTTAATGAGTTTGTAATGAATAGAGAGTAGTCAAAAGATCGAGATAAAAACCAAATGACAATGAAAATGTTATCGACTAGTTGCATAAATTTTGAATATTGCAGGATTTTAATTATGTAATATATGTAATTGAATTATAACCTTTCATACTATGGAAACCAAACTTTTTCCTTTATCATACTTACACCCCACACAATCAAAATCTTTACCACAATTCTAAAATTGTTAATTTATTCAAAACTTCTAAAAAACATAAAAAAGGTTATAAAAATATAAATTTTATTAATAACTTATCTAAAAACACCTCTTAGATTTCTTCCATGTTACAAGCGTCTACCATAAGATATGATATTCAAATAAAAGTTAGGGCAAATTCCACCAGGGTTCCCTTAGTTTATGCTTTTGTCCAAAACAAGTGTCCTACCTTAAAATTATTCTATCGAAGTCCCCTACCTCATTTATTGAATCTCAATTGGATTCTTTCTATCAATTTGAGTGTTAAGTCGGACGGACATTGCTAATGTGACATTAATTATCATTAAATTAAAATTTAGATGAAAATTTTAGTTCTTAAACTTTTGAAATAAATAATTCTAAACTTTCCAAACCACCTGAATTTCAAGAACTACCCCAAACTTTAAAAATTACCCTGTCCAGCCACAAAAACATGGAAGGATCAAAACTTGTTGAAGAAATCAAATAGGGCACCACCAATCAATTTTACGTAAATTGAATTGACAAAAGATTTGGGTGAAGATTTGGGAGTCATTTCTATTGTTGTGGTCTTTATCAGCAACTTGACAGTGTAGCCAAATCTTTCTTGGGAAGGAGATTTTTTAGGGCAGTATTGTCAGATCTCTCTTTGCCAACCCGGCAACATCACCACCAACCCAGATAGTAGCAGCCACCAACCCAACTCATCGTGACTCACGGCCACCAATCCGAACTTTTTCATTGCTAGAGCTTCGTTGAACGATTCCAGCTCCCCAGTAAGGCTCAAGACTCAATCAAATCAAAGGCAATTTTATGAAGGTTTACTTAATTGAATTGAAGACCAATCTCACGAAAACCGATCGACGGCGAATGGGCGAGGGTTCGTTCCAATCAGGGTTGTAGTGGTGAGACGGAAAGGGCGAGTGTTGTGGTAAGGGTAGTGAATCTATTCTTTCCTCTGCCAATTCCAACCTTCATCATCGTTTGGTTTTTTCGTTGATCCTTTCCTCCTCACCGATTCCTTTGCCAAGAGAGGACGATTTTAGCAAATGGAACCCTATTGTGCCACCACTGAGGAGATGAGGAAGAGAGCTTTGGTTTGCTCACGTTCTAGATTTAAGGTGTTTGACAAGTAGAAATATTTGTTGTTGTTTTTATATCTGGAAGGATAAAATCAAAATTTTGGGCTCATTCTTGATATTTAAAATGTTTGGAAGTAAAATTATTGATTGGAAAAGCCTAGGGACCAATATGGTTATTTTTTTAATATTAATTAATGCCACATCAACAAACTTTGTCCATTTTAAAGGTGAAATGAATGAAAAATATCCAATTGGAACACACAATATGAGATAAGAGACTTTAATATGACAACCTTGAGGTAAGGTACTCATTTGGGACAAAAAGATAAGCTAAAGGACTCCAGTGGAATTTACCCATAAAAATTACTTTCAATTTTGATACAACCCATAAGAATTAAACTTATTTTATAATTTATTAAAAGCCAAAATTGGTTCTTGTAGAACTACATTTTTCATAGAACTCAAGTTTGAAAGTTTGACCAAATTTTTTTTTTATTTTTATATGTGAAAATTTTAATATTTTAGGTAGTTATATTCAATATATCCAAACCTTAAAATCTAAGGGTAAAATTAACTACATACAAAAGCAATTAATTTGATAATATCTTTCTATAAATAATATATTTGATACTTATATAAATTTAAGAGCATGTTTGTTGTAAAATTTCATAGCTATAGAAATTCTCAAAATCTTCAAACCACGTGAACACCTATCTTGGATCCCTTGGACTCACCACCCACTCATATCCATCGAATATGTAAAATTTTTTACCCATATCCGTTTCTTCATAAGTATTTTTACTCGTAAATCTACCTATCACGGAAAGATATCCACAAGTCACGGGTTTTACCCACTAGACTACTACATGTGAATTATTGATTTAAACCAATTTTATAAAGGAGTCATAATGCACTTATCCTTAAAACTTAAGGACCATGGGAGATTCTAACAATTAAAGAGGAATAAAGGCCTATGTATGTCCCCTTTTAGGTCTTCCCCTAAAGATATTAATACCTGTATTGTTACATTTTGGAGGGTGATGGCAATATACCTTTAACAGCATAATCACTAGGTGAATTAGGCGCATTGCGTCGACAATTTGTTTTTTGGGCATTTGATCATAAATAACCAAAGTTTGTGATTTAGGAAAATAGATAACAATATTTTAAAAACTTAAATACTATATATATATATCATAGGGTCAATTGTTAGAAAAAAATTGTGTGAAGACTAAAAAGAAAAAGTGCAAAATTTTGGAGTTATGACAGTGTAATATATGGCAGCATTTAATATAAAATAGTGTACAATAATTATTAAATAATCAAGTTTAGGTTGAAGAGAGGAAAGTTTGAAGTTCTAGTAATTAAAAGTGGATTTAACTATTGATTTAATGAAACTAAAAAAAATTGAGATTTGGAGTTGATCTAAAATTAGGTATAATTTTTATACAATAAAATTTTAAGATTAATAGGGTAAAAATAGGATTTTAGGAACAATACACTAAAATTGGTATTTTACTATTGACACAAAAAAGAGTAATAAAAAAATGAAAAAAATGGGGATTTAAACAGAAATCCAAGTAAAGTATGGAAACAGTTCAAGCAATGGCCAATATTAGATAAACCATAGCAACTAAAGTTTTCTCTTAAAAGATAAAAATAACCTTGCTATAAAAAGGTGATTTTTAAGCATTGGCACAAAAATTAAAATAAAGGTTCAGAAATTAATAGGGCAAATGGAAAGACTATGAGTAGTAAGGGTTTAATGTTGAATTTGCACCAAAAAAAAAATAAAGAAAAAAGAACCAAAATTGCAAACATATAGAATTTACAGACAGAAACAAAAGAAATGATATCTACATCAGCTAAAAGAGAGATTATACCATTACCTATGAAAAAGAAAAAAAGAAAGAGCATTGTAGATCTATAGTGCTTTCCAACTCCAAATTAGTGCATATACTAAGTTCATAAGCCAAGCGCGTTACATCAAAAGGAGTTTCATGTTCAAAGTTCGCTTTTTTATGCTCTTCATTGGTGAATTGTCAAACTCTTCATATAATTCATACATCTATTATTTATGTGCCTCTTTAGTTCCCAAACTCCCCCATCTAATAATTGGGTCGCTAGTTTCAATAACAGGAGTAAGATGTAAAAAAACATCCTGCCCTCTCGGAACCCCGCTGCCTAAACTTGAATGTGCCTTTACTTACACAGAGATGTAGATGGAATGAGTTTAACTAATCCTATCTGAGTCTACTTGTGCCCCTTTCACACTAATATATTTATATTTAAAATATGATTTTATTTCAAAGTAAGATTATAATAACATAAACTACTAGATATTACTTTATTTTGTGATGTTTAGTTATTATTAATTGTAAATATTCACATTATTTTGAAAATATACATAAAAATATGAAAAAAAAAGTCTTAAAAATTAAACACATGTCTTGAATGGATTGGTTCTTGGGAAGGGTTTGGGTTAGCTAAATCTAATCCATTGACGTTTCTAATAACGAACAAAAATCAAGGATTCAATCATCACATGTAGAAGTTTCAAAACCAAAAGGTCACAAATAACATACCTATGGATGAAAATAGATGTTTGATCATAAACTAGGAAAAAGAAAAAAAAAAAAAAAGAAGCAAATGAAAGGATGTGACTGTTATAAATAGTAATTCACACTACACCCTTTAATATATAATACCTCATATGTCTCGCAAAGCCTATTCCCTTTACTATGTACATCAATTAATTTATAATTTTTTTAAAAAAAATTCTTATAGAAATATAAAATTTTTATATAAAAATAATATCTTAAAGACTTTAGTTTATAAATATAATTTTATAAAAATTTTTACAATACAAATTAATATGATTATATTTAAGTGAAATTTTAGTACAAAAAGCCACCTTTTGCTAAGTAGGGGAGTAGTGAATTTTTTGACAGTTGATAATAATTGTCATATCATATGATCAGGATTATCGTATTTGTTGTTGTAATGTACTACTCTACTGGTATTGATGATAGGCAGGAAGTTTAAAGAGAAATGTGGAAGTAGAAAGTGAGAAGTCAAAGTTAGAAAGTATGGATGGCAGTAGAGGCTATATAGAAGGTATAAAAGGGTAGCTTATGCGGAGGGGGTGGAGGTTGTCGGCCACCGGGGAATAGTATAGCACCAGAATTGCCAATTGTACACAAGTATATATAATATGATAAATATACTATATATGAACAGTAGTTTTGCACCTCTTTAGTCCCTCCCTCCCCGTCTCCCCAAAAGGTCAAACCCAGAAATCCCTAAACCTTAGGCCTGAGAAATCAATCAGAATGAATCGACGCCGCCTCCGAACGATTGCGATGCTACCTCCAAACGATTGCGATGCCACCTGCGGACTTCGACACCATCTTCGGACGATTTCGAGATTGCCTTGATTTCGACATTGTAGGATTCCCGTTTCGGTGACAGAGAGGGATGAGTTCAGCGAGGAGAATGGGCGGCGAGGAGAAAGACAGAAATCGGTGCAGCCGTCTCCGGAGCATCACGAATCATTCGCGAATCATCACAGCCATCTATGTAGCTTGATGCTGCCTTCTCCGTTCGCGACCCAGGTGAGTTCAGACTTCAGATGAGGGCGTCAGGCATTGGGATGAGGGTGGTGAATCGGAGTAGGTGCTGGCCAGCGATGGTGAACAGTGGGTTAAACAAACTTGGCCGATCTCCAACGCCCGATTTCTCTCCTCCGTTCCTGAGGCTAATGTCACCTATTTCAAAGCCAATCTCTGATGCCCCTGGATGTCGCTGCGATGGCAATGGTGAAGGGCAGAGAAGGGGGCGGAGGGATGGATGAAGATGAGGGCATGTGAGGGAGGAGAAAGGGAGATAAGCAGACTTAGGCGAGTTCAGACCTCAGATTGTTAGATGCAAAAGTTGGGGGCAAAGTTTTTATGAAAGAATGCTAGGAGGGCAAAACAGATATTTTCTCTTTTTTGTGGAGGGGTAATTGTAGGTCAGTTGAGGTGTTTTCACGGTTGTTAACGGTAGAGGCGTAACTATAAAGATTTTAAGCTTTTGAGGGGGTCATGGTAGATATTTGAAAAATGAGAGACAGAATTATAAGTTCGACCAAACCCCCGGGGGGGGCGGGGATATATAATATAATTTGACAGTTGTGTCTATCGTATAGTGGATGGGTAATAGTTGCCAAATTGTAGGTTATGCCCTGGTAATTCAGTAGCGTTTGTGATGATCTAATGGTTGTAACACATCTATTATATGGACATGTTGAAGGATGATTTATGAACCATTATTTAAGCATTTTCATATGCGTGTTTATATATGTTCAATCCGTTCATGGCAAATCGACTGCCCTCACATGCCTTATTTTTCCGTTTCAACTAATCGACAACGAATATAGCTTTGACGTAGTGGTTAAGACTTATGGTTATTGTTAATAGGTCTAAGATTTAATCTCTTTGCTCCCCTTACCTCTTTCTGCTGTGCACAAAAACACATAGTTTATGCTCAGATATAAATTATGTAATCAACTTTTATGGGACTCTCTACGTACAAATACTCCTATTGAAATTCCGTACAATCATAGCATCATGATATATTGCTTATTGCGAGTATTTAATATCTAATTAGTTTTTCCGATTTATCGGGCTGTACATGCAAAATATTAGGATGTATCGCATGCTAACACTTTTTTTTGTGTTTTCTCAGTTTACTGTAGTATATCATGTACCATGAGTTAGGCATTTTTTTATAGACATATATAAAATAATAAAATATAATTAACATACACATTTGGACATAAATATTGACTTAATTTTATTTTTTAATTTAAAAACAATTTTTTTTTGTAGAATAATATTTACTTTGTTCTATATGTATATATATATATATATATATATTCCATTTTATGTATTTCGCATAAAAAATATCACTTTTCCTATATTTTTTATTTATATTAGAAAAATTGTGATGAAAATAATTAGATTATATGTAAAAAAATTAATTTAAAAATATATTCAATATTTTTCATCTTAAAATAATATTTTAATATATATATTTTTATAACAACGAAAATGGTACGCTGCACAATATATCATATAGTATACTTATGATCTGCATGATGTAGCATACCCAGCGGTAACAGTAAACTAACTAATCCGCATTGAATCAATTTGGATTAACTCGAGTTACTTCAATTATGGGTTAAGTTCAGGTTAAGAATTAGTAAACTTAAGATATTAAGGTTTGATTTTCAATGTTTTGGTTTGGTTTGGATTTTTCATTATTCAACATAGAAAATCCCAAACTAACCTAAATATGCTCAATACAGTTAGAAATTTAATCATATGGTAGTCACTTATGTCCAACAGCTAACATCTACCTTATATTATTACTCTCTCTATCCTAACTTCTTTATAATTTTTATTATTCATAATAATTAAATTATGATTTTTGAGATTTTGGTATAGAATAAAGTGAAAATTGATGATTTCCAAATATAGTATTTGAAAATTATTAAATATCATGAATACAATCTTCTATGGTTTTTTTATTAGAGAAGAAAATTGGAGAATCATTGTAAATTTAGTAGTAGTTGGTACTCCTTCAATCACAAATTTTTTACAATATTCACTATTCAACAATTAATATATAATTTTTTATGTTCAACATTTTAGTATATAAATGAAAACTTTTATATATAAATGATAAATAAATATCTATAGTTTCTAAATATATTTTTAGAATTCTTTCTAATGAATAAATTCAAATCAAACTATTTGAAAAAGTTAAATGCTTCAAAGAATAAGGTATGGGGAGAGAATTATTTATGGTGTTTCCAATATTTTCTCCTATTTATTTCAAATTAGGAACACTTTAAAACCATAAAACCAAAATGAATCAAACACACTATAGTCCTTAATCTGATATTTTTCAAGGATATCCATTATCGCCATATATTTTTATCTTATGTCCCGAGACTTTATCTAGTCACTCGGGCAAGCTTCAGGCCTTTGGCTCTTTTGTAGGATTAAAAGCAAGTAGAAGTGGTTTGACTATCAATCATCTCTTCTTTAGAGTTGATTATTTGATCTTCTTCAAGCCCACAAAAGTTGCAGTGTGTACTCTTAGAGATACGTTAGCTTTATATGATATAGCCAGTGGGCTTGGAGTCAACTTCTAAAAATCTGAATGGATGTGTAGTAGAAACATTTCGGGATCATTGCACTTGGACTTCCAACAGCTCTTTATTTTCCTTATGAGTAATGATATTCTTAACTACCTAGGTGTAACATTTGATCAGGATCATTCTGAGGTGGCTTCATTTCAATTTTAGCAGATAAAATTCAAAAGTGCTCTAAGAATTGAAAATGGAAATTGCCAAATCTTGCAAGCAGACTTTCACTAATACAGTCCACTCTTTCTTTCTTGCCCTTTTATGTTATGTCATCATTTAAAGTCCCAGTCATTTTATCAAATTCTCTATCAAGTACATTTGTTTGATTCTAATAATCAAGTTCTCAAAATAAGTGAGGTTTACCATTAAAGCATAAAGGTGTCTTGTTTTTTTGCTTTTCATTTTGTATGGAATGTTAAATATGGTGGCAATGCTTGCAATATTTATAGAAGGCCATTATATGGTCAAGCCGTTCTTCCTCATATTTGGTGGCAAATATGATGAAGCAAGACAATCGGTGTATGGGAAGATCCCTGGATCCCTAGCATCTTTTCTGAGACACAACTTTGTGTATTTTAACAGTCATCATGATTCAAAGTGGACAGTTGCAGACTTAGCCAATTTGTTTTAACTTAATTCAATTGACTTATTTTTACTTTTACATTTTTTTGCCTAAAATCAATTGCACTTGAAACCAACATTATGTAAAGGCAATAATCCATTTCAAAGTAAATTTTTATTATGTTTTTAAATTTTTATGCATTTTTATTTTTTAATGCCTTAAACTAGAAAATTTCATAAAATTTTAGGAAGATTACAAAAATTATATTTTTAATGGATTATTGCAGCTACATAATATTGGCTTTTAATTAAAATTAGTTATGGGTAAAAAAAATATAATAATAAAAACAAGTCATTTTAGAGTCAATTGACTTAAGTTAAAAAGAACTAGGTGTTAATTGATCATTGAAACGGTACTTGCAATTTATGCCTTTTAAAAGATAATTTCCCTTGTTTAATCTTGAATAGGATTCTAGAATTACCTTTGCCGAAGGATAATGCTAAGTCGGATTTGATTGCATGGGTAAAGAGTTAATCAGGTAATTTCACAACTAAAAACGTTTATAATTTGCAATTAATCTATAAGTCTTCATCTTTAATCCAAAATAATTCAACCTTTCAAGCTCTGTTGATGAATTCAAATTTTCATAACATTCTCAAAAGATTATGGCCTTCTATACTTCCTTAGAACTTTAAAATTTTTCTATAGATATTTTTAACCAATGCCCTTTTTATGTCAGAGAATTTAGCAAATAGTGATGGGTTTTCTTCTGCTAGTTGTGGTCATTATGGTTGCTCTGTGGAAACTACTATGCATTTGTTTTGGAATGTTCTCATACTGGTGTCATTTGAGGTAATTTTTGTTCCAAACCAGTTAATTGGAACTATATATATTTTCAACGATGGCTCCAACCATTGCTTTGGTTCCCAGTCCCCTTGGCATTTTGACTAGCTAACATTTTTTATCTCTAGTCTATGGTCTATATGGCTAGGGAGAAATGAGTGTTTCTTCGAGAATGCTACTTTTAACTTTCAAGCCATTATAGCAAGGAAAGATGTTCTTCATCAATAAATAATAACAGCTAGAGACTATCAAAGTTTCATACAAGCAATCCCACATAATACTCCTAACCACTTTGTCAATCCTGGGGTTCTTTGCATCAGTCAAGCATGTTCACAGTTCTAGATATATTTGTGGTTGATAGTGCTTGGCGTAAATCCTTGGCATTGGGTGTCACTGTTTGGATTTGGATAGGAGTGTCTGGTCCTCCAAAACTGTAAGAGATTTTTCTTCTTCCTGGCTACTTTTGGATTTTCATGTAGAATTTTCAAGTTTAAATAGAGCAATTAGATCAAAAATCAGTTAGTAGTTACAAAATATTATGATCTTATATTTGGAAATCAATTCCACTGCATCCTCTGTTGGTAAGTCTATCCCAACAAATCTTATTAAAAATAAAGAGCTTAAATCACTGTTCAGTGATGATCATGCCTCGGGGGTGTGTTACTCTAGCGCACATCAATGCTACATCTCTCCTCCCTTAACTTCTTATAATGTTTCTACCTAGAAAAAATAAAAGAATCAAATGAAACCAATTTTTTATTGGTTTCATTTTAATCAATTTCATGATGATTTTGGTTCTGTTTGGGCTTGCTATATGTAAAAACCGAATGCAAGCAAAACTAAAGTCATTATCAGGGTTGTGATAGTTGCCCTAAATCCTAATATTATAATTATTTCTCCATTTTCAATTAACGGATTAAACATATATTCCCACCAATTTTTGGTACTGTTTACACTTTCACTTTCAAGTTTGAAAACTTATGCTTAGTCACATACTTTTTCAACACGGGCAATAGGAAAAAGGCTTTCATATTAAAAGTGAAAAAAATGATAATATTGACTATCAATTAACTATCAAAATATTATTAATAATTTAAATTTATGATAATACAATTATTAAATAATTTAACCAATGATTTTTTTTGTACACAGAAGCAAAGAAAGATAAGGAAGAAAATAAGCAGCATGACAATGAGCTGGAGTAATACACTAGCAAGGTACAACCACTAATGCACAGTGATGCAGAGACTCCATAATAACCAAGACATCTTGGACTAAAGAAGACAGATTCGCATTTGTTGTAGTTCATCCTTTCAAAGCTGCTAATGCTATAAAGTAGTCAGTTAATATGGTTACTGAGAAGATCGAAAATTGAATTGCAGTATGTAGGGCTCCTTGAATGGCTCGTAATTCAGCTTCAAGGGCTGAGGTACATGAAAGAATACGAACACTGTCTACCATAATAGGGGGACCATTTATGCCCATGCAAAGCCAAATGGTAGCTCCTAGGCCAAGATTTGGACACCAAGCTCTGTCAACAGAAAAGATCTGAAGATGAACATAGAAAGAATTCTCTCATGCATTCTTCCCACAAATGTGGCAAAGAGTATTTGGTTGGGTGGATTGAGCCCTTATAAACCGATCCCTAGTCTTCTTGGATGAATGCATTAAATTAATCAACTCATCTCTTCTTGCAGATAAAGAAATTATGTTAAATGGAATACTCTGAAAAACAAGCTCATTCCTACCTAGCCAAATGGTCCAAAGAGTTGATTATAATAAGAATAACCAGTTTGACTTCTATTTATTGGGGGAGGCCAGGATATTAAGAAGCCATTCCTGAAAGAATTGAGAGTTGTGGTAATAGTTGGTTTAACAGGGATTTGTAGTAAAGTTACCCTATATTGGCACAAAGTCTTTACAAATAAAAAAGGTATGCATTAGAGATTCATCCTGAGCTTGACATCTTGGACAAGTGGGAATAATGTTACAACGGTGATATGCCAAATTAGCTATTGTGGGGAAGACATTAAGTAGGCATTTCCAAAGAAAAACCTTAAACTTGTTTAGAGGAAAGGACCCCCAAGTTTTCTTAAGAATAATGGAAAATTGGGGTCTTTGTGAAAGCCCATGAGAATTATAATGAAGATTATTCTAGAAGGAATCGTTAGCTAGGATCTAGGAAACATAGCTCTTGGGGGGTGGTGGACAATAAAAACACCAGCTCCCTATTTCATTGGGCCCTTTCCTATATGACCAAGTTTGCAAGCTTAAGTTTTTTGTACTTTTGGTGGAAGCCTAAACTAACTGCTCTAAGCAATTCTGGAGGGAAATGTGGTAACCATGAATCATACCATACCCAGACTGATTTTCCATCCCTGATAATCTAGCAATGATCATATGTAATTATTTTCTTACCATACAGGAGGCATCTCTAGATCATAGAGGCATTAGATTGAATTCTTATAGACCAAACGGAATGAGAGTGGCCAAATTTAGATGTGAGGACTTTATAAACCAAAGAATTCAAAGTACCAGAAAAGATTTGCCATAAGATTTTAGCTAACAATGCCTGATTAAATAGATGCATGTCTTGTAAGCCCAAACCTCTAGAACTTTTAAACATCATTAAAAGATGGCAATTCTTGATATTATTAGACAATTTATCTGATAAGGTAACAAAGACTTTGAAAAATGACATTATATAGACTAGGAGTGAGGACAACATTGGTTGGATAAATGTCAGATGACTTGCATCGTTGAGAATATTCCTTTTCCAACTATTGAGGTGATAAGCAATCTTGTCTTCTAAAAATTTAAAAGGGATGGCCTAGACATATTTTGACAAAAAAGGGCCCCCAAGTAATTTAGGAACCGATCATTTAACTGGAAAGGTAAAATCTGACAAAGTTCTTGGATCAAATTACTTGGGACATTCTGACTAAACATTCGTTCAGATTTCTCAAAATTGATTTTTTATCCTACTACTAGTTCATAAAGCTTTAAAATGGTACTAACTGATGAAACTAACTCCTTTGAAGGTCGGAAAAATAATAGACAATCATCAGCAAAGAATAAATTATTAATAGTAGGTCATTGTCTACTAGCTTTAAGTCTAATCACTTGACCCAAAAAGTCTAAATAAGATAAATAAGATGAAAGAACTTCGGCACACAAAATGACGATGTATGGAAACAATGGATCTTCTTGGCAAAGCCTAGCTTAAGGGGTAAACTAATCCGTTGTACAGCTATTGACAAGAACCGAGTAAGAGACATTGGAGATACATTGTAAAAATCAGGGAAATCCAGGAATCAAGAAAATTCATTGCTTTAAGCACCTTTTCCAAAAAGGACCATATAATCTTGTCATATGCTTTCCTAGTATTTAGTTTGAGAACTGTCTTAAATCCTTTTGGTCCACTATTAACTCTGGCAAGCTTAACTGTATGAAGCAGTTCATGGGCAATAATAATATTGTCTTGGATATAATGCGCAAGGATAAACGCATTTTGGAAATCTGATGCTAAAGAAGACATGATTAATTCAAATGATTAACTAAAGTTTTAGAAATAATTTTGTAAACCGTGTCGCAAAGGCTAATCGGTCTAAAATCATCCACTTGATGGGCACCTCTGATTTTTGGAATTAAAGTAATGAATATCCAATTAATTTTGAGGAGAAGAAGACCACCATTTAGAAAAGACAAGACTGCATCCACAATTAGGTTACCCAAAATGTGCCAATACTTTTTAAACATTACTGGGGGTAGACTATCAGGGCCTAGGGCTTTGAAGTTGCCAAGGTCAAAGGCTACTTTTTTAACTTCTTCTTTAGTAAATGGCCTATCCAAGGCAAGTTTCTAATCTTTAGTCAAAGCTTTGTCCGGTTTGGCACAAATGATATCTTGAGCAAGCTCATTGTGATGGGGAAAGTCATTAAACAAGTTATAAAAATAATCTCGAATGTTGTGCCAAATATCATCCTCAGCATAAACCCAATTCTCATTATTGATAGGTAAAGCCAAAATTCTTGAGGAAATACGTCTAGAGCGAGTAACTAAGTTGAAGAATCAAGTATTATTATCTCTCAAGGTCAGCCAGTGAACCCTAGATTTCCGAGCCCAAAGAAATTCTCCATTAGCTAGTAGAGACTTATGCCTACCCTGAAGATTATTCAGATCAGAACAATTATTCAAAAAAGTGGCTGAGGTTTCCAAGTGGGCCATTTGATCTTTAATGTGGTTAATTTTTTTCCTTAGCTTACCGATCACAGATTTACTCCATTGACAAAGAAAAAGGATTGCTTGAGAACACTTCAAAGCAACCCTAAACATTCTAGATCTGACAACGCAGGAGGACTAAATAGATTTAATAATGTCCTGAGGATAATTTGTCTAGAATGCTTCAAAACAATGGAGTCTATGATGGAAATTCCTGACTAGAGATGTATTTAGGAATAAAGGTGCGTGATCTGACCGTTGGATTGATAAATTGAGTATAAACCCTAAATGGTAGGGGAATATCCATAGATGTACTGTAGATTTTGAAACTTTGTAAGTAGAAGTGCAAGTAGTGTCAAATCTTGGGACAAATGTGTGATAAAGTTCTAGCATAAGTTTTGAAAATCCCCCTCAGGTTTTCGTGAACATACAATTTGCCTTTTTTAACTTTTTGCAAGCTACATTTTCGCTAGGTTAATAAACATATGGACTTCAAAATTCTTTTTTTGCCCTATATGTCTTTCAGTTTATAAAGTTTCATCTTGATTTTTTAATCAAAATGATAGAAATCCATTTAGCTTAGGTTGATCTAAGCCAAAAGTAAACATTCAACAAGATAATCCTATTTTTTGAAAGACTTTGCTTGTGCTTCTTAAGGATGTAAATTGGTCAGCCTTTATCAAGTAGCTCAAGTTTGAGTTTAATTTGAGGCTTATTAAGTCAAGCCTTATTGAAAATGGGCTTAATACTTTAAAGGGTTGAGCTCAAGCTTGTAAAAACTTGGCCCTTTTTGTTAATGGGCACTAATGGGCTTTCAATTATAACATATATAATACTTTAATTCTGTAGCTAATCAAAGAGTTATTAGTTTAAATATCTAAATTAAACATAATACTTTCTATAAAGGGTCATTCATTTGGGCCTAGCATGTTTACAAGCCAAGTTTGAGCTCTCCTCGAGCAGAGCTTGAGCCTCAAAATTATAGTTCAAACAATTCATGCTCATTTTTGAATAGTGCAATAACTAAAGGGGTCAAGCTCGAGCTACATCCCTGTTTATACCCATACTACTTTGCATTAGAACCCCAATAATAAACTAGAGCACATGGAATCATCTTCTTATTTTCCTTTTAGGTAAAAATATGACAAACTAGTAATAATATTTAAATCACATAAGGAAAGAGCCCAATGCCAAAAAAAACAAAAGTTGCATGTTGGCTCAGTATCAATTCATGCATAATTGTTCCTTATATAGTTCCTATAACTACATTTTCTAAATGAACCAGAGCCAATCCAAATTGATCTCTTAATTATAATTTGCTAAAAAACGAGTACACTTATTTTTCAAATGATTCTTATCATCGAGACTCAAGAGTATTTATTCTAAATTTCATTCCAATCAAATGATCTGCAACTACTAATATATTTCACATTATAACAAAAATGTATTGTTCTAAGATATATTAAGATTTAGTCTCTGGTTCATATTTAGTTGACCAATCCTTCCTAATTCACATCTTTTAGATTGCCACTAACACAGGTGAGGAAAAAAAAGAGTTTTACATTTAAATTGAAAAAAAATGATAATTTAAACTACTTACTCTTTATCAAATTATTATTAAACTACTTAAATTTATTGAGAACATGTATTCTATATTTTACTTTAGGATTTGAAAAGTTGATGTCACAAGTAACGAATATTGTAAAAAACTAATCACAGGTTATATAAGGGGCAAAGTGTAAGTTTTTTAAAAAAAGGTGGCAAATTGTATTTTCATCTAAACCTCAGGGGAGTTTCTGAATTTTCCCCAAATTTCCATACTCTAATTCTTCTTTTCCTTTTCCATATTATCACATTTTTTTTTTTCCAGTTTTTGTTGCATTTGTTATAGTACTATATATTTGGACTGCATATTGCACCTACAGGCTACAGCAGCCATACTAATTGCTTGTTTCATTATTCTTAATTGTGTTTGAAGTGAAGAATAGGAGGCTAATTAAGGAAACTGTAAAAAGTGGAAGGAATGTCCTTTTAGTATATAAAAAATAAAGAACGCCTTAAATAAGGTTTAGAAAATATTCTCTAAAAAAAGTTAGGAAATATTGCATAATAATCCTCAGAATAACGTTATTGTTTCTACGTGGTTGGAGCTGGCGGTGAAAGATCCCTGCCCTGCCTAAACCTGAAGTTCCAAGTGTCTTCTGTTTTTAGCTCTTTGATTTGTTGCCAATATGCACCTAGGAAATGACAAAAAATGCAAGAAAAGGACCTTACGTTTATTCTCAAACAGAAAAATGGCAGCCGGCTTTTTGATCCTTGCTCATTTTATTCACGATTAATTATGCGAAAGAAAATTTGATTTATGTCCAAGGAGGCCTCAAAACGGATACATCAGGAAGAAAAATCAAATAAAGCAGGCATTTTTTTTTTTTTAAAAAAGAAATTTATCCAAGGGTTTGAGCAGTATGCTAAGAGTATAAAAGGCAGAGCTTTACCATTGCCAACCAAAGAACTCCTTGCATTTGCAAATATGGCTCTCTGTGCCAATTTTTTGATACCTTCGTCTACATTTCTCTGTCTTCTTTTGTTCCTTAGATTTGCTCTAGTTCATGGAGTTGCCTCTAACACCAAGGTCTGTTGAATACAACTTTTTATTTTCCCTTATTTATTTATTTATTTATTTATGCCGTTTTAGAATTATGGTATTCCACCTTAATGAGCCACTTGGTTATAAGCCAAAGTTATTTGGCTTGGAAAATCTTCTTCATTGTTAAGTACTGGATCTTGGGACAAATGGGAATAGTATAATTCATTCACGAAACAACCCGGAAAAAGAAACACTCTTTTGATATATAAATAGCCTTATCTTATGACATGATTTAAAACCTTTTTTTTTTTTTTAATTATTGGGTGATTTGCAGCATTATATCGTTTACATGGGTGAAAACTCCAATCCCAACTCCCAATCAGTTATCACAGCTAACCATCATATGCTTGCTGCAGTTACTGGAAGGCAAGCTTATTTTACTCCATCTTCAAAATGTCATATTAACCATACTTTGGTCACAAGTTGGTGGCAAAATTTTTGTATTACAAATTTGTTTCACAATTTTCAGTTTCGATGGAGCAAAACAAGCAATAGTTCACCATTACACTAAAACCTTCAGAGGTTTCTCAGCCATGCTTACACCGGAGCAAGCTAGAGCAGTAGCAGGTGGTCTGGTTCTTGTTCTTGTTTTGGTTATGCAAATGAATCTGATCCTATAAGTTTTTCCTTTTGGTCTGCAGAAAGCCGATCAGTTGTGTCTATGTTTGAGAGTAGAATGAATCAGGTCCACACGACACATTCATGGGAGTTTCTTGGAATAGAAGCAATTCCACAATATAACCAACCCCAGATGAATGAGCAATCCAATGTTATAGTTGGTGTGATCGATTCAGGTATATTTCAATACAAAGTATATCCTTTTCTTTTATGTTTTGCTGCTTGTTGTAGCCTTGTTCATCGTCGTAAGTTCTATCCGCTACTATATGTAGGTGTTTGGCCGGAATCAGAGAGCTTCAAAGATGAAGGATTGGGTTCCATACCCAGGAAATTTAAGGGAGATTGTGTGCCTGGGGAAAAATTTACTGCCAGCGACTGCAACAAGTATGAAAATTTAACATTTTAGTCTCTTTAATTTGTGTCCAGCCTTGGTTCACAGGCTGTTTAATGCACAAGAGACACATTTGTTAAAAAGGGGAGCAAAAAATGTAGAGACATTAATGAGGCTCACAAATTTTGTTCAGGAAAATTATCGGTGCCAGGTTCTACTCACGAGGCTTGGAAGCCGAAAACGGGCCGCTTGAGTCCTTTGGCAGGCCATTCTTTCGATCAGCGCGTGATTCTGACGGACACGGGACTCACACGGCCTCAACCATTGCTGGATCAGCCGTAGCAAATGTCAGCCTCTTCAGTCTGGCCAGGGGTACTGCAAGAGGTGGTGCGCCTGCTGCAAGGCTTGCAATCTACAAGTCTTGTTGGTTTGGCTTGTGCAACGATGCTGATATTCTTGCCGCTTTTGATGATGCAATTCTTGATGGTGTCGACATCATTTCTATTTCCATTGGTGGACTAGCGGAATCGTACTTCAAATCTGCAATCTCCATTGGAGCTTTCCATGCATTTCAGAGGGGGATTCTCGTTTCTGCTTCAGCTGGGAACTCATTTTTACCTGGGACAGTAACAAATGTCGCTCCTTGGATCCTCACTGTTGCTGCAAGTTCTTTGGATAGGAAATTCAATACCAACATATATCTTGGAAATAACAGAGTGTTAAAGGGCACATCTTTGAACCCTTTTAAAATGGACACCTTCAAAGGTTTAGTTGCTGGTAGCGCTGCTGCTGCACCAGGAGTTCCAGCAAAGAATGCTAGGTAGAACGAAGTTACATGCAGTAATCACGCTACAATGTCTAGTAAATTGATATAAGCATTGACCATTCCAAAAGCAACAGTAGGATTGCCTCTAACTATGTTTTTTCTCCTATTGTTCATCAGCTTTTGTAAGAACAACACCCTGGATGCTTCACTGATCAAGGGGAAGATTGTCATATGCATGTTTGAGACACTCACTGATGACAGAGGAGAGAAACTCACAGTTGTAAGAGAAAGTGGAGGTGTTGGTATCATAGTTGTTCAAGAAACTTTCAAAGATATCAGCATTCAGTTTCCATATCCTGGTACAGTAATTGGTCAAGATGAAGCAACTGAGTTGCAACAATATCTTGATGTAGATAAGTAAGTATTACATTAAACATGGAAATAACTGAATCCTCTTCTAAAGTGCATGAAAATGTGAAATTTAACTATTATTTCTCTGCCCTTGCAGATATCCTGTGGCCAGAATCGAGCCAACGGTAACGCTTTCCCACACCAAACCTGCACCAGAAATGACTGCATTTTCTTCCATGGGGCCGAATGTTGTGACTCCAGAGATTATAAAGGTACAGAAGATGAAACAAATTCTAATTAGCTAGCTTTATTAAAGAGATTATGTTCTTTGTTGATAGTATGCTTCTGTATAAAGGAAGTTACCTTATGAAGCAAGTTACCTTGCACAGCCAGACATTACAGGCCCAGGGTTGAACATTCTAGCAGCATGGTCTCCTGTTGCAATTGAAGCTACAGGTGGATGGTCTGTTAACTATAACATAATCTCTGGAACGTCCATGTCCTGTCCACACATTTCTGCAGTTGCAGCAATTGTAAAATCTTTCAATCCTTCATGGAGCCCTGCAGCCATAAAGTCTGCAATAATGACAACAGGTTAATTAGCAATTCCAATGTTGAATAATGTTAACAGCTTTTTCTTAAAGGAATCCTATAGATTGCTTCTAACATATAGAAGGATCATGATTACACAGCTACGACACTTGATGATTCCAGAGAAATGATCAAGAGACAACCAGATGGCAGAAAGACCACCCCATTTGACTATGGATCCGGACATGTAAACCTGAGAGCAGCATTGGACCCTGGATTAGTGTACGAGTTTGATTCTAATGACATCATTCATTTCCTTTGCAGCGAAGGTGCAAGTCCAGCACAACTAAGAAACCTCACCGGAAGTTCAATCCAATGCGAAAACACACAAATAGCCTCTTACGATTTCAACTACCCTTCAATTGGTGTGGCTAAGATGAATGGAAATTTGTCCATTTACAGAATAGCAACATATTATGGCAATGGTCCAACAGTTTACCATGCCTATATTGAACAGCCAACCGGAGTTAGTGTTACAGTTACCCCTTCAAATCTGGCTTTCCTGAAGATGGGTGAGAAGTTGTCTTTTAGGGTGGATCTGTCACCTTACAGAAAGAGTAATGGGAGTTTTGCTTTTGGGGCTTTGACATGGAGCAATGGTGTTCATAAGGTTAGAAGTCCTATTGGTGTTGAAGTAGTCTCAGTGTAAAGAAGTTTCATTTGTGCGAATACAAACGTGACTACATACATACATATATGTACGTTTGCGTATACACGCGCTTACGTGCTATAATTTTCATCCTTATTTTGTATACTTTAATTTTACGTTGGATCATTTTTCATGATGTAAGATTGGAATCGTAAAATCAGATCGTGGATTATAAGATTCTACTAAAACTTAAAGTTTTTTATCTAAATAATATAGTTCATGTAAAAATCAATTATTTTTGACACTCATGTAAAACTTGAGTAACATACCAATATAAAAATTATCATTTAAAAATTATTACCTCATTTTATTTTTCTTTCTTTAATAATTTTTTTTATTTCTATTTAGCTAAAGTCTTAAAACATAATTCCGATTAATTGATTTTTATTCATTTTTTATTATTTGACTCATGACCGCCCCTTTTTCTTTGTATTTATCATGCCTTATAAGTTAGGAATCAATAAAAAAAAATCCCTACAAAAATCCCATTAGCCCACCCAAGTTGTATGTTTATTACAAAATTACCAAATGTGTTGACTTTTCAAACACAACGGCTAATTTTGTATTTTCCCCCACTTGTACATGGGTGCGTGTCAGAGACTCAGAGCAAATTAAACTTTTCCTTCTCTCTCGCAACTCTCTGTCTCAGACTCATTTTCTGCCTCCCTCTCTCGCAACTTTCTCTTTCTTCTCTGTCTCAGACTCAGAGCAAATTAAACATCTTCTTCTCTCTTTCTTCTCACAACTTGTGCATATGGTCGGGAACTTTCTTCTCTCTTTCTTCTCATAACTTGTGCATCTGGCCGGGAAAAATGAGCAAGATGACAGTCCAACGCTGAGCAAAACGAGCAAGACGATCGGTGCAACGTTGATGGAGCAACACAAGTAAAGGATGCCGAGATCGGTGGGATCTTAATTTTTTACCATATTATGATTTAGAATGCGATCCTGTCACAATCCTATCACAATCCTACTAGGGTACTGATTTTACTACGATTCTGATAGACTTTTTTGAATCACGATCCCACGATCTGAATCGTAATTTTAGCAACCTTGCTCTAATCTCTACCATAACAAAATGGGGTGACATGGTGTCACAAGCCATTCCTATTTTCACAACAATATTGCAAAAAAATCATCTTAAGCTTTTTAACTGCTGTTAAAGCTTGGTAATTTTGATATTTCTAATAATAGAATAAGAACTTTCAGCTTAGATGACCAAAAATTGTCCAAAGATAAAATGTGGAATTAGTAACAAATTGACACCAATATACGATATATTAAGGATGAAAATGGAGCAGATCGGGTACATGTACCCCCAATCCGTCATCTGTACTCATGGGTTTTTGCTTGCATGTGAAGTGTCGGATATATGCTTACAGATGAAATTTCTCACTTAAATCCATCACCCATAGGTAATCCATACCTGTCTGAGTCTTCCACCAAAATTACACACTATATAAGTTTACAGTTTATCACTTTGCAAATGGCCATTACTATGTGGGTAGTCTTACTATTGTTTTGTCATAAAAAAAGTGACCCTAGTGAGCACAAGTTCATTAGAGGTCAAGAAGAGTATGTTTAATGGGGCATGTATAAAAAATATTTAAATTATACACTACATGGGTATGACGAGTAGATGGGACAGATTTATCCGTCATGGATACATCCTTTTTACCCATCTACTCGCTCATTATAAATGGATATCTATATTAATTGATTTCACTTACCCACCTACCATACCTATTATATATAGATTGAATGAATCCAACATAATTCATAGGGGCAAAGTGAAAAATATGGATCCTATGTTAGTTTATAAGTTTAATTAACTTTAAATAATAATAGTATGAATTATTTGTCTCATGATACCTGGAAGGCATTAAGCTGAATTTTGAGAATTTGTTGCATTTATGGAGTTCAGAGTGGTAAAAAGCAAACTCATGCGACCTTTAGGGCCTAATGTTCCCTTTGCAAACGAGCTACTTGGCTGTGACTGCATTTATAGTTATGCTTTCATTTATAGTTATGCTACAACTGCACATAACCCTACATGGATTCAAAAATTAGAATTACAGCACCTATTGTCGTTGACCCAAAGAGTTTTTCCAACCAAGCTCAAACTTGGGGTGTTCAAGCTTTATTTGGCTTGATGACATTCCTAGTATGTGCCCAATTTCTGATTATGAGAATATGGTCTAATGGAACATGTTGAACATAATTATGGGGTATGATCTATAGCTTATTTTTAGTGCACCTTGAGAATTCTTAGCCTGTTATGTGAAGACTAATCTCCTAAATACATTTACTTTTGTGTATACACACATGGACATAAATATGGGAATCAAACCTAGAATCTTTAACTTAATTAAGATGCCCAAATCTTTGCTGAAATGTTCTTGTGACTTAGGAATAAGAGTTTTGTAATATTCTCCTGTTCCAAATTAATACATGTATCTTCCATTACCTAGGTGCCCGTTTTGTCAAGATTTTTCCAAAGTTGCCACATTTCACTTTCTGGTAGATAAAATTAGAGCTCAGCTAAATAATTGGAAATGGAAGCCGCTTAACAATGTCAGAAGGCTTGGCCTGATCTAATTCACTTTAACTTCAATCTTTGTATACATCATGTCAATGTCCAAAGTCATCATAACCTTATCAGATTTGGTTTCCAAGACTCTTATATGCTTTTGGTGGTTTGGATCTCAAGATAAGAAAGGTGCCCACCTAAAATAAAAAGTTGTGCTGATGTTTTAAAAGAGACTTGTGGGCATAGGATTAGGGATCTACAATTGTTTGCCCAAGCCCTTCTAGGCAAAACCTTTTTTTGAATTTCCTCTAGAGGACCCAAATAGAGAAAATTATAAGGTTATGCTAGCAAAGCATGGCTCCTTACACTCAATTTGGTTAGTAAAGGCTAATAGTTCTATATCTTCAATTTCAAGAAGTTTGCTATACTGAGATATCAGTGTTTAACAAATAGTATAAATGGAAGATTGAAAATGGAAAGTCAATTTGTGTCTGGAAGAAATAGTGGATCCTAAATACATTCCTTAATAAACTAAAATGGCTATTGCCTCAACATAGCATGCTCCAAAGGCTTTAGGTTATGGATTTAAGTCTTTATAATGCTAAGGACTAGAACATCTCATTTTTTAATCAAATTCTTCTAGAGCTTATATTATGGTTGATTATTACTCCCTTCCCCTTCCTCAACTCGGGGGAGTGATGTGATTCTTTGGCAGGGAATTTCAGAGGTACATATACCACTAAGCACAGATATTCAAAATTAGTCACTCAAAAGACATCTCATTTATTTCACTCAATAAGGGCCTGATTGGGTCTCCTTAAAACTTAAATTTCTCTAGAACAATGATAAGAGTGTGGGGCTTATAAATACCACAAAAGTATAAGGTATTCTTATGGAAATGTCTATTGAATGCCCTTCCTACAGGCAGTAATCTAGGTTCACATGGTGGCCTCCAACGTTACCTATGCTAACAGTGTAATGAAGAAGAAGAAGAAGAAGAAGAGGCGGCTCTCCATATTTTCTAAGGTTGGTCAAGTACTACTGACATATAGGACTTTTTCTAATTGCCCCCATCACCAACCAATGGCTTTTCGTTCTAGACCTAGTTGTCATCTAGCTTCTTGCAATAAAAGGCCCTTTAAGTGGATTAGTTTTTTAATCTCTATCCTTTAAACTATATGGCTGGGAAGAAATGAGTGTTTTTCCTATGATGCATCATTTGACTCTCAATCCTTGATCACAATAATGGAAGGTCTTATTCACCAATTTTTGAGTAATGAAGACTTTTTATCTGCTTAAAGGCTGTTTTCTCCTAACCATCCCAATAAATTATGTCAAACTTGGGGAACTAGAAAATTGACTCCTTCCCATAATCCTATAGTCTTTGTTATTGATAGATTGCTCACAGGTGTTGGATGCTCTCTGCGATCAAAGGTCATAATTCCCAGGTTTAGTAAGTATTGCCCAACATGCGCCCAACATGTTTCTTAGATGGAGATGTTCAATAGTTATTCGCTGTTAATAATACCATGTAAGCGTATTTCTCCTATATATTATCTCACAACGTCACTTATTCTCTTCCATCAAATCAGGCAAGTAATATTCTGTTTCTTCATGTCACATTACACATCCCAAAAAATATATATATTCTCAATTTAGTGGAGAGACACCATTACTTCCTAGCCTCCTAGGCAAACATAAGAAAGAAAAACAAAAGTGATGCAGTCTCAAAAATTTTTAAAGTTTTTCTAAAGTCACAAAGAAGGGGTATTTGAAAAGCTATAATTTTTTTTCTTTATCAACTCAGTCAATCAAATGACACAGCCTAATTATTTACACAGTTATAAAGTTTTAGCATCCATTTAAAAGAACTGTAAACTTTGAAGATTGAAATAAAAAATGTTTGAAACTATATACGATAGTATATGAGTTAGAATAAAAAATATTTTCCTTATTTATTTTAAATAATATACATCATACATCACATGGACATATACAAAATGATAAAATATAATTTAATACACATTTGTTACAGTTGTATTATTTTTTATTATGTATCAATAATTTTTTTTACTGAATAATATTTATTTTGTTCTACATATTCTAGTTTTTAGTGCATGCAAATATTATTTATATTAAATAAATTATGATCAAAATTAAAAATAAAAAACAGATGTAAAAGTATAGAAAAGTTATATTTATTATTCTTCATATCAAAACATTATGTTTATTTTTTATAAAATAAAAAATAATATATTATGCAGCATACCATACGCTACATCCATAATTTAAAGAATGGGATGTGCCACCACAGGCTTAGATGTGCAGGATTAGATGGAGGCCTCCTCTATTTGGGATTAAAATTACAATTTTTTTTCCTTTTCTAGTAAAGAAAAAAAACGTAATCCAAAGAACGATTGCAGTCATTAGTGAGTAAGATTGCATATTATGAACACGATAAAATAATCAGTTACGAAACCGAGTCTAGTTGATTGACATATTATGAATACTATTAGAAATGAAATAGAACAAGTGTAACACGTTTAGAACTCAAAATGTCATTTTTCCATAAATCTAAAAAAGACTAGGTATCAACTTTACCACTCTAAACTGGTTAATGGACTAAATTTAACACATCAAACTTTCAAAAGTATCAAATTTGTTGTTGAACTTTACCTTTAATACCAAATTTACCACAGATGTTTCTCATTCATAAAGTGATTGTTAGACAAAAGGGGAAAAATAACAACTTTAGTCTTTGGTTCTTCATGTTTCTTCTAATAGTGCTCTAACTTCATTCATCTAATGATCATATCATCTTATTCAAGATACTAGAATCCAAAGGAGCCGAAGGAGACAAGGGATATTTGGAATCCAATGATGAAGTAGTGATTCATGGTGGAGACAGTGCTTTTAATTAATTCCTTTATTAGACCCTTCCCCTAAATTAAAATCATTGAACTCCAGTGAGAGCATAAGAGAATTTTGTTGCCCTTATTTGAAAATCTAAAATGAAATCAGACAGCATAATGATTCCTCTAGCAAAATGGTTTGTTAAAAAAAAAAAGGATACAATTACAAGGGAAACAGCCATCATCGATCGTTGAGTTTCAATCCTGGAGTAGTACCTAATTGGACGTGGATGCTCAAATTCTATCTTCTCAGAAATGAAACCCAACTTTTGCTTTGCTTATCATGTCATTAGCGAGCCTATGCCGCTTTGAATTCCATGGCTGATAGAGCAATACATTCGCATGATCATTGAGACAGCAGACATCGTCTTGTGTGATGATGAGCCTTTGAAGAATAGGTCCATGATTCGCAAATAAAGTGTTGGGCCAAGTCTACCCCTCCCGACACCATTAAACGCTCGACTATTCTGATCGGTGAAGAAGATAACATGATCATTAAATAGAAAAAGTTAAGGAACTGGCAAAAGTAACGTGTAGAGCCAAGGACCAAAGTTGTCAATTTTCCCCTTCATTTGACAGTCAATTAACATCGATAGTAAATTTGGTCTTGAAGTTAAAATTCTATAATAAATTTGATACTTTTAAAAGTCTGATGACAAATTTGGTCTTCTTACTAGTTTATGGTGGTAAGTTTTGTTTTTTTTTTGAGTAAATTAATTACTTAATAGTTCATTTATCCAATTTAACAAGCACGTGACATTAGGTGTTAAGCTACATAAATTTGGGCCGAAATCTCCAATGTGAATTTGCGATTTTGAGAAATTGTCAGATGACGCCACACGTTGCTATAGCTAAGAGTGTACATTCGACTGGTTCGGTTTAGAAATGTTCTAAATATAATGATTCGATTGATTTTTTATTTTTATAAAATGTATCTAAATTGTCTGAATTATATATCAGAATTGATCAGAACCATCTGAAATATATTTTGATATATTTGATTCTCTTTCTAAGACATAAATATATAGTAAATAAAAAAAAAGACATATATTAAATTTTTTACCTTTCATACCCAAAATGAAATAAAGATAGATAATATATTGTTCAAAATTAGTAAGAAATAATTTTATATATGTAAGGTTAATATGAATAATGGTAAAAATTACTCCCTCCGTCCCATATTCTTTGCACCATTTGACTTTTTCACATAATTTGACTTGAATTTATTTATATCAGTATTTGTTAGAAAAAAATTTAAAAAAATATATTTAGAAACTATATGTCTTGATTTATTATTCTTATATAAATTTTCTTCATTTATATACTAAAATGTTGAAAATAAAAAATCATAGATTAATTGCTGAAAAGTGAATGGTGCAAAGAATATGGGACGGAGAGAGTAGTAGAAAATAACTTTATATATGTAGGGTTATTATGGATAATGAGAAAATATTTATTACTATTCGATTTATTTGATTTATTTGGTTTTAAGTGATGGTCCAATAAACAATCTAATAATCGAATATAAAATTCGATTTTAATCCAAGTCGACTGAACTAGAAAAGAAACTAAATCATTTTATTCAAATATAATCAATTTTTTTAATTTTTTTGGTTTTGTCCAAATAATACTTATCCCTTAACTACGACGCCCACTTTTCGCTGCCCTATCAACAATTTGTTCTCAATTTCCACAATTGAGNCATGGCTGATAGAGCAATACATTCGCATGATCATTGAGACAGCAGACATCGTCTTGTGTGATGATGAGCCTTTGAAGAATAGGTCCATGATTCGCAAATAAAGTGTTGGGCCGAGTCTACCCCTCCCGACACCATTAAACGCTCGACTATTCTGATAGGCGAAGAAGATAGCATGATCATTAAATGGATAAAGTTAAGGAACTGGCAAAAGTAACGTGTAAAGCCAAGGACCAAAGTTGTCAATTTTTCCCTTCATTTCACAGTCAATTAACATCGATAGTAAATTTTGTCTTGAATTTAAAATTCTATAAAAAATTTGATACTTTTAAAAGTTTGATGACAAATTTGGTCTTCTTACTAGTTTATGGTGGTAAATTTTGTTTTTTTTTATTATGTAAATTAAGTACTTAATACTTCATTTATCCAATTTAACAAGCACGTGACGTTAGGTGTTAAGCTACATAAATTTGGGCCGAAATCTCCAACGTGAATTTGCGATTTTGAGAAATTGTCAGATGACGCCACACGCTACTATAGCTAGGAGTGTGCATTCGACTAGTTCGATTTAAAACTGTTCTAAATATAATGATTCGATTGATTTTTTATTTTTATAAAGTGTATCTGAATTATCTGAATTATATATCAGAATTGATTAGAACCATTTGAAATATATTTTGATATATTTGATTCTCTTTCTAAGACATAAATATATAGTAAATAAAAAAGAAAAAAAGACATATATTAAATTTTTTACCTCTCATACCCAAAATGAAAGAAAGATAGATAATATATTGTTCAAAATTAGTAAGAAATAATTTTATATATGTAAGATTAATATAAATAATGGTAAAAATTAGTAGAAAATAACTTTATATATGTATAGTTATTATGGATAATGAGAAAATATTTATTACTATTCGATCTATTTGATTTATTTGGTTTTAAGTGATGATCCAATAACTAATCTAATAATCGAATATGAAATTCGGTTTTAATCCGAGTCAACTGAATTAGAAAAGAAACTAAATCATTTTATTTGAATATAATCAATTTTTTTGATTTTTTTGGTTTTGTCCAAATAATACTTATCCCTTAACTACGACGCCCACTTTTCGCTGCCCTATCAACAATTTGTTCTCAATTTCCACAATTGAGATAAGCTTCGCCGATTCCGTGCGTGTTTCACGTCTCCAAAGACATCATTCGATACAGAAGAGGCAATAACAGAGATCGTTGATAGGAATTGGAGCATAATCTTTTGTGGGTTCGATGATTTGCTGTTGGGAATCCCTAAATTCATTTTTTGGCTTGAAGCTCNGGTTCATGCTCTGCAATTCAATTTGATTTCTACGAAATGAAAAGCTTTTGCGGCCCTTTTCTTATTTCTTCTTCCTTGCCAAGCACACAGATATGTTGCTTGATCTCTCACTTTTCAAGCCCCAATCTGCGGTATTTTCATCATTTTTTTTTTTTGCAAAGGTTGGTCTTTAGGAATCTGCCATTTGTCTTTCTGACGTAGCTAAGGTGTTTGCTTCTTTACCCTACGGTTTTTTATTTTTTATTTTTCTGGAGGGAGTAATTACCTATTATACTCCCAAACTATGTTGACATAGACACTTTGCCCCCAAACATCCAATTGGCATACTTCTATCCCTGAACTGCTCTGATTCCGAACACTTTGCCTTTTTAACTCGGTAACTTAGTCACATGATAATATATGACTTAACCTCGGTCCAATTAAAAAGGGAGAAAACCCACATAATGACCATTTAAGTTTCATAATTTTTATATTCGGCACCTTAACCATTTTCTCTCAACTACTTATGCCACCATCCCTAACTCATCTTCCTCGTGCTAATTACTGCTGCTCCTTCCACCTCACTGGCTCCACTTTCTCCACCTTCACCACCATTGGTCCTCTCTCTACCTCCACGAAACCTTGTCATCCTCCATGCTGGTAACCTACCTCGCATCAATCTCATTACTCCTTGTGTCCCACATTCTCCCTTCTCATCCTTCATTTTCAAATTTTTACAGTTCGAGTTCCTCGTTCTAAGAAAAAAAAATGAAGAAGATACTTTATTCTTCTTTCAAATCCTCAGTAGAAGAATTTCTCACATTAGCTATAAAGCTAACTCTAAAATCCTAGAAGCCTATTCTCGAAATCCGATCCACTTAATTCCTTTTTCCTCTCCTATCTCCGCCACCCTCCTTCTCACTCTCCACCAATCCATTTCTTGACCAATCCTATCCTTCTAGGCCTTTTAGAACATTCCAATTATGCTACCAAACCACCTCCTATCAAGCTTCCTAAAAGTTTTCCTCTTTACATGAAACTCGAGAACATACCATGATTTCTTAGTATAGCAAGGTTAAGGGACCGAATATCACTAACTTCAATGAAGATTAGGGTGAATGGGAGTACAAGTTGAATAATGTAGTTATATCCTATAGGGATAAGCGGTGGTGTCGTGCTCAACCAACGTGAGCTCAAGGCTAGTGAGGGCTAATGATAACCATGGAGATGGTTTTATAACAGTGAAGGTGACTAGGAGCTATATATAAGTAGGGGTGTAACTTTTGGGTTAGGGTCGGGTCTCGAAAATCACAACCAAGATATTCATCCAAAATTCAAAACCTGAACCGACCCAATTTACCTTCCCAACCCGAACTGAACCTAACTCGGAAAAAATGGATCGAGTTGGGTTGGGTAAGGTCTGAAACTTGAGAAAATGCGAAAAAAAAATGTATACTATTTATGCATTGCAACCTGCAGTTGCAGACACATATCAGGATTCAAAAAATGCACATTTTGTACCTAAATGCAACTTCATCACACATAATAGTCAACAATCCAACACATACACATTACATTTGTCAAGTGCCAACATTGTTATTAGCTAATTCTAAGTCAATTAGCTTACTACAAACACATGGGGCATCAAGTGCCAAGTGTATGGCAATAGGCAAAGCCAAATAGCAATAAAAATAGCTCACAACCACAACTACAAGTCCATAAGAAACAAACCACAGCTGCAAGTCCATAAGTAACAAACCACAAATACAAAGCGAAACAAACTAACAGCACCAAGCATAAAGGGAAAACCACCAGCAAGCACCAAGAAAAAACCAACAACAGCAGCTAATATCCAGCAATCCTCCACAAGCCACAGGACCAATAGCAGCCAGTAGCCACCACCAGTAGCAAGCTAATAAAATAAGTAGAAGATTTTACTAGTGTATTTAGAATAATTGACAAGTATGAAATCAATTTAAATTTAAACCTACCAATTTAA